>JAZGTJ010005677.1:8842-26858 GCA_036877575.1 Botia almorhae
TGCGATCAGACTCAAATATAAACAGATGCTGAACCATCATAAGAGACAAACCAACAACAACAACAACAACAATAATAACAACAATAATAATAATGATGATGTTGATGATGATGATGAAGAAGACACTGGTAGACAACATTTAATATCTGGTGAAACCTGCAGACAGTATGAACAGAAAAATGCATACAAGGACTATAATTATGAGTATATAAACAAACTGGATTAAGTAAAAGATGTTAAATAGAAAATCATACTGACTTGAAACATTAATAAATTCACAAAGCTGTTGCATATACTTGACATAAGACAGATCAAAGTACAATAAACCGACACATACCACGACTGTCAAGCTTATTTGACTGTAACAACACGGTCACAATGATGATCTTAAACTCTTTAAACTTAACTAAATGAAAGCGCAAAACTTTGAGATTTAAACAAGAACATGATCTTACTGACCTTAACAGCAACGCCATGTTTTCTAGCGTGAACGACGGAGATGACGTAAGCGGATAAAGAAACAGCCACAAATAAGTCACTGACAGCCGCCATGATGGTAAGGTCAAAATCTGTCCCCCGAATTATCATCAAATTAAACATCAAACATCATATTAAACGAAGTCTTGGCCACATAAACCTTAATATCTTCATAACTTCACATTGTTTACACACACACACACTGACAGTTATGCATGTAAGTTCCACATTCTTTTCTTGGTAATAGTTTAACTAAAAGAGAGACAAAGAGCAAATGATCAGTAAATTAATTATAAATCTGTAGGCTTCAGATGCTGTAAGACAGATTGTAAGTGCAGAATTACTGAGTGATATCATTGCCATATAATGAGCGACTAATTCATGTTTCTACATTTACTAAATGAATGTTTAAGTTTGTGAAGGTATTTTATTCGTTTGCACAGAGTATGAGAACAGAAATGTGCAATCGGCAAGTGTGTGTGTGCATGAAGAACAACAAACGACTTGCCCGTAAGCCATGCTGATGAGTCTCATTCAGTTTTTGGATTTCACGGTTGACGCTTCATAACCTCACTCTCTCACGACTCGAGAACCTGAGAGACAGAGGGCGAGGGAGAAGGTGAGAAAGTTGCTATTTTGTGCTGTTGACACAGAGTTTGTGCGTGTGTGTGAGATTTTATGTCTGGAGGGCTGGAATCACACTGTCTGAACACACATGTGAGTGTGTTTGTATGTCTCACCACAGAGGATGATGATGGTGCCCATGGCGATGATCCTGGTGATGATGAAGAGCAAGAAGATGTGATTTCGGGGATGTTACTGGTCAGTGTGGACATGATCGACTTCTTCAGGTTTCAAAGATCAGAAAACCTAAAACATAATGAAAAAAAGGGAGAGGGCACGAATTTTAATAACTTTATAGAAACAAAACACATCAGGTTGTGGCCTAATGGTTGGACAGTCAGCCTTGTAACCAAAAGGTTGTGGGTTCAAGTCTCAATGGCAGCAGGAAACCACTGAGGTGCCCTTGAACAAAATGCCTTACCCCCAATTGCTCCTGGGAACTGCTGCTCTGGTGTGTGTTTGCTGCTCACTACTGTGTGCACTATCTAGATGTGTTAAATGCAGAGGACAAATTCAAGTATGGATCACCACACTTGACCAGCACTTAACTTCCCCAAACCGTTTCTGGTTTAAGGACAGTTGTGTGATTTTGGAACAGTTCACATTTACATGTGCACATTTGGCAGACACTTGAATCCAAATCACATTTAAAGTACAACACATACACCCTGTTCCCTCAGTTCACATGTTCCCCAAAACCACGAATGCTTTAAACATGTAAAACAATGTGCACACATGTAGTTACCATGGACACATGTGCGATTCATGCAATATCTCATGCTTAAAGAAACAGTACACCTGCAGATAAAATTCGGTCATGAAAAATCATGCTTATAAAACTACTTTCATAATAAATATAGGTGCACCACATGATGCTCAGTTGATCACAGTATTTTCATTTAAGTAGTTTAGTCTTTATCTGTATTATTGTGTCTCACTGTTCTTCCTCTGATAGATGGTGTTATCACTTCTCTCTCACTTTCTTCCACTCCAAGAACAATTGAGGATCCAGAATCATGTCGACAGCCTGTTGGAGACATCTGAGCCTGTGATTACCATGGCAACACTGATGTCAGCCTTCTTCAAAGCAGGAGAGTCGTCCACCCCATCACCTGTCACTGCCACTATGGCACCCTGGAGCCAACGTCTGTCCATTAGACTCAGAGTCAAAGATCAGTCAGCCAATCAGAACTGAGACCAGCATGCTCAGTGTTGATTCAACGTAGAGTGCATTTATTTGTGTATTGTGTGATGTGTGAGTACTGTTGTCTAGTGAGTAAAGGGGTAGTAATTTGTGTGTATTAAACAGAAGATCCTTAAACAGGTTTCCCAAAACATTCTCCCATCTGCCACTGGTCACATAAAATGACTGTTTTGGTTAAAGCTGTGACATCTCTGCCGACATGTTTGAAACATTTGCAGGTTACTTGCAGTTATTTTCTTAATGTGGATGACAAGTTTAAATATTAAACAACTGCTGTAAGAACAAGCTACAAACACGGAACCATCTACATCATCTACAGTAGCCGCACATGTGATTTGTGATATATGAATGTTATATATCAAAAACGTTATTCTTAAGTAGTTAATGAAATGATTGAGCAACATTCTTATAACTGAGCAATAATGTCAATACTGGATGTTTTGAATGTTTGTAGAACTTTCAAAATAACATTTTTTTACTTAATAGAAATGTTAGGGAAACGTTCTTACAACCTTAAACTGGGAAAGTCCAAACAAATAGACCAACGTTTTAAAAGTATCACAATATGACTTTACATGTAGTTTAGATGTAGTCGTCTCTGAGAGAGAAAGCGATTCTTTTATGAAATTAGACACTTTCGCTTCAAGAAACGTCCTCAGAGATCAATGTAAAATTTAATTAAGCCTGCAAACAAGAGATTTGATCAAACTTATGTTAACTTTTAATATTCATGCACACACACCTGTTCCCGGCAGCCCTCCACGATTATGAGTTTTGTTGAAGTGAAGTGCGAGCAAACACAATTTCTGTGTGATTCTTCAAAACATCATTCAGATATTCAGAGCTCATGTCCTTCAGCTCTGAGCTGTGAACCACACACAAACACACACACACACACACACACCATTATGAAGCAATAAAAGATGACCCATTCAAAATAAAACCCATTTAAACAGATTTCTTACACACACACTCTCAGATAAACAGATGGATGTGCACGCACAGACCGGGGGTTGACTTTGATCTGCAGTATATTAAGTCTGCGGTGATATCTTCCATTGTCTCGTTGCCCTCAGACGATGCTGACACCCAGCGATGGCCTTGGCTATTATGGGATGGTCACCAAAATGTTATGGGGACCAAATGATACCAGTAAAGTGTGTGTGTGGGACAGAACAGCATGTGGAATAGTGAGGATTATTTTTGCTTTATAAGGCCTCTTTCATCCCATCAAACTTGAGTCAGCCTCACAAATCTTACACTTCTTACTCTCATTACAAACAAAGACAGCATGCAGTCAACATGCAGATACTCAACAGCCAATCATTTCACAAACACTCGAAAATTACATGTGAAACTTCCACTGTGAACCTCACCAAAACTCACACTTCAGCTCAAAATAAAACAACAATGATCTGCATGAAAATGAAGCATGTTTTAAAGACCGTGTTGGTTTGTTTTTTGCATTGTGATGTTATTGTCCTATTGACATTAAAATATGTGGTATGTACTTTACTAAATTTCAATCATGCTAATTTTATTAAAGTAATAATAATTTTAATAATAAATATTTATTGTGTCTGAAGAATATGGAGGGTGTGTGTTTTATTGCAAAGAAAATGTATGACCTTTGCAAATACGCAAATACATATTTTCTCTGGATTCTTTTGGACAAAATATGGCCTAAATATTCAGGCTTAAACTCTAAAGACCACATACATCTATTCTTATGTAATCACACTGTTTTTTAAAAAAATGCATGTGACACTAGACCAATACATTATTTAAGTGTTCATGACTAACAAGATTGTTTGACAGAAGCTGAGAGAGAGAGAGAGAGAGAGAGAGAGAATAACTCGCTCCCATTCTCTCCTCACCTACAACTGCTGTTAGATCTGTTAAGACCTGGACCAAAATAAGCAGCTGAACTTCTGACCCCTTCCACTAACATGAACATCAGAGATAAATTATGAAACATGATTTATTGTTACTGTGCACGTCCTATTTAACATTTTCTGTTTAAAGACAGGGGAGGAGATTTTCTCCAGTTTTTGTTATGCTGACGTTTTGCTGTGTCTCTTCACATCACTGAATGAATTGCTATTGCTAAGAACTGCCCAGCCCACCTTTCATAGATCAACATGTGTGAAGCTCAGCAGAAGCACGTCATGTGCTCTATTTATAATGTTATGTATTATGCAAATGTATTATGTAAATTTTGTCTTAAACAGTTAAGACGCTACAAACACCCACCATCTAGAAAAGAAGACCTATCTATACATTAGACTGTCTTATATATACATATATATTATATATTTATATATTTCACAGAAAAGTTTACAGTGTGTTCAAGTGTTCCAGTAACCAAAACACTAATTTACAAGTTAGTGTGTGACTTTTCTGCTGCATATCACCATAGCAACAGTAGACAGCTTTAGCTTAGTAGCTTATCATCTAGCTTAGTGCTAGATCAGTTTCAAAATACAAATACTGTCATTATGACATTTTCCCATAATGCAATGCACACACGCTCACCTCACAAGGGATCTGGTTTTATTGAAATTTTTCTGAAATTATTTGCAATTATTTCTGAAAGTATTTTCTTTATACACATAATACAGAAAAACATTAGCCAGGTTAAAGTCAAAATAAAAGTAAAAAAATAATTAGATGTTTCAAATTACGTTTGAGGAGAGGAGGTTACCCAGACCTGCACCAATACAGGCGTACAATACATACCATGTGAAAATGTCCCCATATTTAAACACAGTTTAATGGCAGGTACCATGTGGCTGTTTGACATTTACTCTGAGATGCATAATAACAGGCATCTGTCTGTAGGCTAACAAACATAATATTACCCACAAGCCTTTGCAGTTCTACAGTTTTTCCAAGCATTACAGAGAAGAGCCCATCTCTGGCTCAGGGTGGACAAGTTTAAACATGAAGACCTGGAAAGAGAGGTGTATCCCGTGAGATATTCGTTGCTCTTTCTCACAGAGGTTCCTACTTAGGTTTGCTCTCAAAAACCTCTCGATATCTTTCTGTTCTAATTGTATCACCTCCTTCTTTAGCATGCTAACACCCTGATGGTAAACGTTGTTTTGAAGAAACAACCACATGATTTTCACCATGTCAGTCGAAAAAAGTGTAGAAATATTATTAAACATAATTCAGCTATATTACATTTCTGCTACCAACACACTAACAGTACCAGGATGCGTCATTACTAAATTTACTTACAATGACAAAATGAATATTGCTATGTTTTTTGTCGTTTTGTTTCCCTAACATGTTGACATATTACAGACATGTCATCGGAGTAAAAACACACATATGCAAAAGCGTGGAAAAAACACGCATGTTTCATATTCAGCAGAGAGCTAGCTGGATTTACTTTTCTTTTCTTTTGTGTAGCTGTTGTCGTGACAGTATGGCCAAATGAAATATTTCAGCAGGCAGCAGGGGGCAGGAGAGAACTCAGTGCTATTTCTTACCAGCACAAACAGGATGAGAAGAAGTGGTGGCGGATGAGCATTTGTGAAGTTAGAGAGGAGGAGGAGGTTTACAAGGAGATGAAGGTTTGCAGTGACTCATACGTAGGCCACGCCCTCTGGAGTCCGGCCCTTATTTGACCATCGATTAAAGAGACAGACAGGAAAAGGTGCAGGCAGTAGAGGAGAGAGAGTGCTCCAAATACCAGTGTGTTAAAATAATCAGCTGTCTGTCAGCTTATGCAGACAGACAGAAGTCGAGCATTTGTTTTGGAGTGTTCAGTTTCTCTCACTGTGTGTTTGTGTGTCTCTCTGACGACAGTATCAACGTCATTTTGTGGAGTTTCAGTCACTGCAGTCAGAGCAAACACACACACACACACACACAATCCACGAGCAGAACAAAAAGAGATCCGCAGCTTTTTTGAAAGCCGTCCGGGGATTGCTCTTAAAATGCCATAATGAGGTTCATGAATGCGGGTTAGTTTGTGTTTGAGCAGGAATGGAGTGATTTTATTGGATGGACAATTAACGTTTTTTACTGTGCTAAAGGTGAGTGTGTGTGTGTGTGATTCAACAGCTAAAAATACTAGTGATAAATGTAGCTCTCAGTAAAGGAAGGGTGGGGCTATTTTAGGGGGCCGGCCTGCAGTGGCAGAGGAAGTGATGTAATAGCACCAGTGTATCAGACGATGAGGTGAATTATAGATGAAACAGTCAAAATGACAAAAAAATGATCAGAAATAAGAAAAAAGTGTCAGAAAAGCTACAAAGAAGAGAGATTAAAGGTTTGAAAGACCAAAGAAACAGGCAGTAAAACAGAGAACCATATATACATGTATATACATAACACAAAATAAAACAACGACACATAAAGAGACAGAGAAAGAGAGAGAAGAGAGAGAGAGAGACAGTTAATTTAAAGTTTCAAAATAACTTTTCAGCTACAGTACAGAATGTGGTAAATGTGTGGCTGAGATTTTATGTTTGTTTGAGATGGTAGAACAGTCTGTTACTTAACAAGATAAACGCTTCAATACTCTGCTAGCATTACAGTTCTCATAAACACACCTGTCACAGTGTGTGTGTGTGTGTTGTACAGAAAGTGTCGCAACTTGTGGGTTTGTGGTAAATATATGATGCTGATATGAAAGTGTTTTTGGGATCAGTGTGTTCTGAAAAACTGTGTCCTAACCATGTGCGACGCATCATCTTTGAAGCGGCAGGTGATTTTTCTGTCCTCACTGGAAACAAAAATCAACATCAGAATCACATTCAGCCAATCAGAACAGATGTATGATATACAGTTATACCAGTGATCATTCACAGCTCAACGTGACAACAATGCAAATCAAGTGTTTGGCCAACAGCATTCCAATTAAAATGGAAGGATGTATCGCTTGTCGCTTCATTGTATTGCACTTAATTAGGACACAGTTTTTTGTAACTACACAATTTTTGTACTGATTCAGGAAGGTAAAACACTCCTCTCCTGTCCTCCTGTTTTTGGATTCATCTAACGTTCATCTCCTCTATAACTTCCCACCACCCCTTCTTCTCCAAGCCCCTCTCTCACTTGAGAGTGATTTTACGTGCGAGTCGAGAAAGGAACTCGATGGGGCCGGTTTTACTCCCTTCTCCCTCTCTCTCCTGTTTGGTGAGCTCTAGCTCAATGGTCATAAGCACCCTGCTATGCCTGCCCGCCCCTGCTGCCTCTTCCTGGGCTTGGGTCTGGACGGAGGCAGCCCTAGTCTGGAGCTCTAGCTCTCTGCTTCTTAATCCCTATTTCTTCTCCCTCCGAGACTCCTGTTTCTTCTTCTCTGATCCTGCCGCCTTCAGCTTGGCCGGATCGGTCGCAGCCGAAGCCTGGAAAGAGAGAGGGAGCGCGGAGAGGGGAGGAGTGAGTCACTACGGGAGGAGAGAGAGAGATGAAGCAAGAAAGAGAAAGAGAAAGAAAAGAGGGCTACTGGTTAGACTGGGATGGTCAGATAAGTTTAATGGCTATGAAGAACCGGAACAAGAAGAAAAAAGGGTGAAAATGTAAACAGGTGGTTAGAAGGAGAGGAACACCACAGGAAGGTTTGGTTTCTGGAAGGGAGGACAAAACAGGAAGTGGCCAGTTAGGGAGTGACTGCGTGACATCACAGCACCTGAATAAAAGAACTCATACAGCTGATTTCCCTCAATGTGTTTCCACTTGTGTGGAAATAATGTGAATTTTTTGGGTCTTTTTGGTGCTGTAATTGGTGCACAAATTACACACTTCACATTAAAGAAATGTTGTAGAATAAATACAAGTTAAGCTTGTATACACATGTGCTTTTTGTTTTGTGGAATGTGATGATGAAAATTCCTGTTTACCTGATGGACAACACCAAAATATTCCTGTGACAACAGTGGACGCTTTAAACTACATTCAATATTTTGAATCACGCTGCTGCCTTGATTCTTTGTTCAGACAATCAGAATCGTTCTGCTTCGATATAGTTTATGACAAAGCAGTATTTTACCACTGGGCGGGGTTTTGAGAAAAAGGGGGCGTGTCTAATCCAGTGGCTAAGTCTGGCAAGTCCAGAACAGCTAAAATCACTTACAGCATTTTAACCTGTGTTTATCCTGGATGATGTAAGAGTTCTAATGTGACATCTGTGGTCAAATCTGAAACATCCTATAAAGACACATGCAGATAGCAATTGTATATCCTAACTACTTATAATTGTATGTATAAACACTTACTACTTACTGATTCTGTAGTAGAGTAACTCATGCAGCAGGTTTCTAGTATACTCTTAAAAATGTAGGTTCCCAAAAGGTTCTTTGTGGGGGTGTATGGTTCCATAAAGAACCTTTCACACCTTTCTGATGCACAAAAAAGGTTTTTGTAGTGGAAAAACGTTCTTTAGACTACAATAAGGTAAGAAAGAAATAGTTCTTTTGAAAACCTTTGACTGAAAGGTTCTTTGGGGAACCAAAATGGTTTGTCTGTGGCATGTGAAGAACTTTATAGCACCTTTATTTTTAAGAGTATTTTAGATTTTTATACACGTTTGTTAAACTCTGCAGCATGTGGCTCCTTTATCCAGCTGATTTCAGTTCAGTGGAGGGTGGACTGGGTTTACAGAACTAAGAACTGAAGAAATCAAAGACAGAAAGTGGAGCTGACAGACACAGCAGTACAAACAGAGGACTGTACAGTATATAAAAAGAAATAACAGAAAGAACGAATAGAAGGAAAGCAAATACAAACAGAAAACATAAACAATACAAGCTTGGACGTGTGTCAGTTTGATTTTGTGAGAAGAGATGAACTACAGTGTGATTGTACATGTTTGATGTGATTCAGTCTGACAGCATCTTACTGTTGACCTGCAGGAAGAAGAGAGACGCAACGAGCTGGAGAAACTTCTAAAGAAGAACAACGAGTGATGGAATGAAAGTGAAGCATAACAGACTTGAAAAGTGTGTAGAAGCAAAATAAAGAGAGAGAGAGAGAGACTCAAAGTGAGACGAGTGAGGACTAAAGCAGAATATGAGCGTGTGTTAGCACAGAAATAGACGTGTGAACTTCATTTGAATGCCAGCACACGGTTTGAACGACACCAGGGATCTGCACGCGCTCAGCTGAGAATATGCTCTTATAAGCTGTTCCTGTAGCTTAATTAGTTGCAGGATCAAATTCCCAGTAAACACCAGTGAACTAATACAATTAAAGCTCTGAAGTCGCTTTGGATGAGGGCGTCTGCCAAACGTGTAAATGTTATTCAGAAATGACTCCTTTTAAAAACATTACTGTTAATTAATGTTCCTGTAGCCGTTCTGGAACAGCTGCATGTTATTTTAACTATAGTGCCACGAAAATGTAAATTATGTTTCAAATTTCTTTACAAAATGATGCCAGAGAACTGAATGAAATGTGAAATGAACCAAAACTGAACCCTGCAATACAAGATACAAACAGACAATGCAGCTTTAGTGCATAATCCACAGTTCTTTAAAGGTAACAAAAGAATTACAAACGTTTCAAATTAAACTGAGGAGAATTGTTACGTTCTTCATCTTTTTCCTTCCAACTCAATCCCGACTAACAGAGAATGTTCTGAGAATGTTGACTCGCGTTCTCTAAAATTTCTCCCTAATTTCCTGCAGCACATACAACTGCATGTACTGCAATACAATCACACTGGCAGGCATCACTAATGCGCTTCTGTAGATGTGTGACTGGCATGCAGACAGAAGCACAGACTCTGAGGTAGTTGTTACTTTAACTTAACGCTTGACATTCCTCTGGTGCTTGTTCCATATGAGCCATCGGTTGTGTTTTAAGGAACTACACTGTGTACACTAATTGACATTTGAATAATCTGCTTTCCCTGAGTCCAGCTTTCCCTAAGGGTTACTGTCCCACTGCAGCCCTGACTCAGATGTGGAGACACACATCTTGAAATAAATGCACATTTTTCAGACAGGTTATTAAAACCTAAGTTTGGTAAAGAGTTTTTAAGCAGAACAACAGATTAAAGAGGGAGAACAAGGGAGGACAGGAGCAGAAGTTTTGGAAGCGTACAGTGTGTGTGTGTGGGTGTGTGTGTGTGTGTGTGTGTGTGCGCATGCTGGTGTTTTAGAGTGTAAAACACTTGCCTGTCTCTGCTGTGATCCTTCTTTTCCTTTTCCTTTCTTGCCATGTCTGCTTAGGAAACAAAAATATACAGAAATTCCATGAACAGCGTTTCCCCCTGGTGGCCGGAGGCCTCAACTGCATGTTAGCTGGTAAGGGGTTCCGTCCGTGCTTTGCTTGAAACGTGTGTGTTTTTGTGTGCCTGTTTCTCAAGAGCTAGTGGAGATCTGGGCAGTGTCTTGATCAAGGTGTGTGTGTGTACAGCAGTGTGTGTGTCAAGGCCGGGCAGAGGGTCAGGTCGGGCTCGAGGGAGCAGACGCTCCCAGACTGACCTCATGCTCAAGCTGAACACCCGCCGGGCGACCAGGAAACGCATCAGATAGTAAATCGCCACAATCAGGATCAGCAGTCCCAACACTACACCAATAATGGCCCCTGTTATCACACCAGCCTGAACAGGAACTGAGAGAGAACAAGAAACAAGGACTGTGAGGTTGGGACGGTCGAGGGCTGCACACTGGAGACCTCTGGTACTGATCTCCTCCTTTAAATCAACTGTATTACACAGCATGAGAGTTACTGTTACAGACGCAAACGTTTTACAAAACGCATGAATTTGTGTTCATCTAGAGATTCTCTCATTTGTTCTTTTAAACCAGCTGACTTAACCCACGAAAACCAGTTAAAGCTGCTGAAAAACACAAAATCAGCTGTGAAACAAGCATTTATTTGACTCTGCATGAGGTTGTTTTTCACAGAAATTGTGATCTGAGGAAAGTTATGACCACACCAGAAAACCATTCCAGTCTCTCATGCAATTTTGTGTTTCCATTAGCGGCAAACTTTCATCTTTTGCCTTATGATCTGCTAGAATTTGTTTGCCACCCTGGAATAAGACGAGCCTACAGGCAAAAACAGTCTCAATTGTTATGAACTCTAGCATGAGGAGAAAGTAAAGCAGCCCAGCTAGTTTTCTTGTGTAGTTCCTGTTACTGCAGTTTGTCAGTGAAGTGGCCATTGAGGGAGTTACACACCTCCCACTAAACAGATACAATTACAGATACAATTACAGATACAATTACAGATATCATTACAGATATCATTATGTTTCTGTCACACAGTTTTTCTTCATTAGGTTTAATTAGGCTTACAGAGCTAAAGGCTCAAATGTTGTGAGGGATCTGTTACCTTTCTCAAACACCAGCAGCCGAACGCTGGATGGACGGCCCACAATGTCAGGTGGGTTCTTGGCATCACAGGTGAAGGTTCCGTTGTCATTGAAGTCAAGGTTCCGGATCAGGATAGAACCATCACGACGAGGAGGGTTTCCCACGAACTCCAGGCGATCCCGGAACGGGCCTTTGTTATCGACGTAGGGAGCGCCGCCTGTGTAGTGGAAAATCTAAAACAAGCACCAACGTTAATGTAACACGCTCCACCCGTGCACACACCTTTAACAGGTGAACTACAGTCACACCTTTAACAGGTGAACTACAGTCACACCTTTAACAGGTGAACTACAGTCAACATCTAGTTAATATCTGAAATGTATGTAATATCTGAAAACCTCAGGCATCATCTCATCTAACCTCATGTGCTGCTGGTTAAAATTTCTGTAATGAGTTCTTGTTAAAGCTGTAAATTACAGGAAATTACAGATACATCTACAGTATGATATCAGTTATGTAATACACTGTACATTTGAGGTCATGAAGATTCCGCAAATACAATAAACTACATTCAAGAATAGTTAAATTAACTAATTAAAATAGTGCAATTAAATAATGAGATCGGAATAAAGGTGATTATTAATTCCAGAGCCTTTAAAACGAAATGTTTAGCACAGAATGTCTGTGTACAAATGAACATTGTAACACTGTAAAAACGTTTGTCACATTTTGATGAATGTCAGGCTAATCCTAAACCACAGCTGTACAACAAAACTGTTGTATCGTAACTGCTGTTTGTCATTATTATGTCTCGCCTTTAGTAAAGACACTCTAAAATTAAATGAACTGCAGTTCATGTAGTTTGTGTTTATCCTGAAGCATGACATATCTAATGTAGTTATTATCTGAATATACATGTAAATGTGTTTTTGTGCGTGTGTATAACTTTAGATACAGTTCTTGAATGGCAATAATGAACAGGGTGTGTGTCAACGAGAGAGAGTGTGTGTGTGTGTGTGTGTGTTTCTACTAGGGCTGCAAAGCTGGGAAATATATTCCTGTACATTCCTGTTTCTCAGAATTTTGCAACCCTAATTTGTACGCACTGAGATGCTGTCTTTAGCCCCATCTGGCCGGTAGTGCCACGAGAAGGTCACGTCTGGAGAGGTCCAGTGCCAGGAGAAGAATGAGCAGGAAAGTCGGACGTCTCCTCCCACCAGTGCATGTTTCTCCCAGCTGGTGTACACGACTATAGCCGAGCAGCGAGAGGCTGAAAGACACAGAGTGAGCAGCATTAACCCACAGTACTAACTCACTTTCTTTTTGAATGGTTGCCATGGAAACATTAGCACAAGTTGATATAATTAACAAATGTTAAGCTAAGTTTGTAAACAGTAAGATAACAAATTTATATGTCAAAATTATGCTAATACAATTAATGAGTGTAGTTAGTTTTTTGCATTTCTGCATGATTAAGGTGATGCTGAATAAAAATGTGAGATAATTAAATAGTACAAAAATAAATCAAACAACAAAAGTTAAACCCGCTGAACGCACAGCTGACAAAAACAAACAAGAATAAAATACAAGTAAACATACAAAA
The DNA here is from genome assembly GCA_036877575.1 of Botia almorhae. Taxonomy (NCBI): domain Eukaryota; kingdom Metazoa; phylum Chordata; class Actinopteri; order Cypriniformes; family Botiidae; genus Botia; species Botia almorhae. Next base: position 22,029 of record JAZGTJ010005677.1, read on the forward strand.
GTTTCAATAGAATAACTGCTATAGAAAACATGCTCTAAAAGTCTCGTTTCTCAGTGTGATCATTTCCTTCTCTTTAACAGATGCACAAACCACACGTGTGCCTGATTATACAACAACATATACTGTACAGACGTTATTTAGCAATTCTACATAAGTGTAACTTACATTTCTTTACCAACATGCGATAGAAAACAGATGAAATGTTGAATGGAGATGTATTTACCTACGCTCAAGAGCACCACAGACGTCCACACTAGAACCGACAGCATGATCTCTCTCTGATCTCCCCGCTGGTCAGTGTATTAGGGGTTCCGAGAGAGCGAGGGATGGAGAAAGGAGAAGAGATGGAGGGATGAAGGAATTGAGTCCAGAGGGCATCAAGATAACAGTATTCAGTCCTTGACTTTATACCCAACCACACCCCAAATTAAAACCCCGCCCCCATCATAATATTATCTATTTGGCTCCGCCTCACAGGGTTCTGATGCAGTTGTCTCACATTCCCCTTCTCCATCATCTCCCTATATAACAACACCACAGAGAAGTGACACTGTAACTCAAGAATACAAACACTGTAGTACATGTGACAAAAAGATCACATTCAAAGATCAAAGTTAAACTGCGGTGAATGAAATTAATCTCTGAGCGAGTTTATCATGTTTATCTGCGGTTTAATACTCTGACAGTATCTCTCTCTGTTCTACAAACAAAACAAACTCTGCAGAGCTGCAGATTCAATCACACACGCACTCCAGGAAAAACATTTAGCACTAACTCACTGTGCTGAATACTTCTCTAATAACTATAAGAAACAAATATTACATTTATCTTCTAGAGAACAACATCCAATAACATTTCAACATATAATGATAGAGAGAGAGAGAGAGAGAGAGAGAGAGAGGGAGTCACCTCTTGACCCTGTTTCTCCTCTCTCTGCCCTTTCACCAGAACATGCTGGAGAGATGAGACAAAGAMATCTCTTTCTTCATCCCTCTCTTTCTCCAGCTCTCCCTCTCTGCAGATTCCTCTCCTCTGCTGACGTCTTCAGACACAACAATACAGAGAGCGAGAGACGGGGAGACATGGGGCGAGCGGGCGGGTCAAATTTACAGCAGCTCTCTGTCTCTTCCTCTATCGCTCCACATGGAGACAAAGGTTTGTATTCTGTCACTCCTCCAGTTTCTCACCCACTTCTCATCTTCCAGGAAAACAAATGAGAGTGTGTTAGCAGCAGATATAAATACATGAGTTGATATGAGGACACTTGAATAGACTTGAGCAAAGGGCACATCACAGAGCTCTGGAAACTGGATGTTGTTTTTGGTCTCCACTGTGGTGCTTGACCATAGACAACTTTCTCAGCCAGAAAGATCTCAACAGCCGACTGGCTTGACTACACTAAAACAGTTCTTTACAGTGCTGCCATAGAAGAACTATTTTCGGTTCCCCAAAGAACCATTCAGTCAAAGGTTCTTATAAGAACTGGTTATAAGGTTCTGTGGATGTTAAAGGTTCTTTTGGGAACCATACAGGCAAAATGGTTCTTATATGGCATTGTGAAGAACCTTTTTAGTGTACTGAGACCCTACATAAACACATACATAAATATATATATATTTTTAAAGGATCTTAAAAACTTTAAATTTTGTGAGTACACTCTTACATTTAACTTCAAACTGAACTTTATTTTTAAAGTTGATTAATGTTCTTCTCTCTTTTTATTTTGCTGTAGATGCAGAGCCTATTATATTGCTAGCTTGTCTTTTGTTAGCATAAAGCAAATGAAACATTTAGAAATATTTGGTACAAATATATTGGAATTCAAATAAATGACACAATTTAAAAAGCCTAGGGATGAAGATTTATCCTCATTAATACCCGAAAACTAGTCAGCTATGCTCAATGCCAAAAAAAAGCTTTAAAAGATTCTACTTGTTTCCACGGTTACAGAATATTTTTCCTCCTTTATTTGGTTTAGATCTACAGGGACAGTGAACCTTATCAGACATTTCTGGAAATGTGTGAGATTAGCCCGTCTGACCTATGTTCTGTCCCTGCGCCGGTAAAACTAAACACAGACACAGAAGAAAACATCAGACGTGTCGCACAATGTAAAACTGCACGTTTGTTGCATTCGGATGGAAATGATACAGCACGACCGCATGTGACATTGGGTTCGACACTGACAGCAGGACCAATCAAAGCACAGCATTACCATAATTCCCAATCACAACTCCTGGAACACACGGATTTGACTGACAGCTGTAGACTGAGCAAAGAGAAAGACTGACAACAGGAGAAAAACCCGCAAGGAGGAAAAACTGAGAACAGATTATGATGACCGTGTGTGACAGAACACAGCAGTGTATTCATGATTGTAAACAGGTACAGTTATTTGTTAATGATTTGTACCTGGTTTACTTATTGCTGAAAGAACATTCACAAATAACATGAAATTTGAGAAAATGCCTCAAAAAGATCGAGTCAGAGACCTTTAATTGTTTAAACTAATAAAAAGCCTTTCAGGAAGAATAAGAACTGTTGGCACAATGTAAGATGAAAGTAAGAGTCACGTCTCTACTGAAAAAAAATTATGAGGTTAATCAGACGTTACCAGCCACTTAAACTAGTGAAGAGGCTAAAATTACATAATGACTGAAAGAACTGATTAAAGTAAGTTTATGTACAGTTCACAGTAAACCCAGTTAACAAGTTTAGGTTGTACGAATATTTCTGTAATGTTTTCATTAGGTAACAAAAATGTTATTTTAAGTTTTTTTTAGATGTGATAAGATTAGTGCCAGCACCGACCAATCAAAAGACTCACCAAGCAAATATATCTGTGCATCAACACACACGCTGTAAACACAGCCGGTATAAGATCATTGCACACATGCATTGAATCTGAAAACATTACATCTGTACACAAGAACCCCTCAAAACAGTGTGACATCATCAAAATCAAGCCACAGGCTGCCGCAGGACACACACACATGCCTAATGGCAACAGAAGCGACATTCAGCTGGGTTAGGTCGGGATAAAGGAGCGATCTGTCTCCTCATATGACAGAGATGTCACTGGGAGTTCCAAAACAAGGGATGCTGGGAGAGAGAGATGAAGCGAGGCAGAAGAAAGCCATTGTTCCACCTCAAGGGTGAGTTATTGTGTCGCCGAACCCCGGCCGAGAGTAGGAGTGAAGAATTGGAAGGAAAGAGAAATTTTTAGAGTCGTTTTGCTGTTCTTTTTGTTTCCTCATCCCCTGTCAATGGGGGAGGACAGAAAATGGGTCTTGTTTCACCGATTTAAACCCTCTCGGGCAGAGTTTGAGTCTGTTTGCTGATAAGTTAGTTTTAGATAACGCACTGGGTAGCGAGTGGCTTATTTACCCTGAGGAAACACAGACTCTGCTACAGAGACCTTTGAAGGCTCTTACACTGATTTAGTGGCTCTCACTCAAGGGCCATAGAAAGTTACTCAATTTGGCCATAGGTTTGCAGAAACATACACTTCTAATGAACCTGACTGGCTGTTCTACCAATTTCTGTGACAAGTCATCGTATACAAGTGAACGTATAATGCATACAACACTCTTCACTGGAAACACTTCACGAGATTCAAAGTTGTCACCTGATTGGTTGAATTTTACAAGATATTTGGGAGACACATGTGGAACATTCTTTTGATGGTCCTGGAAACATGATGATGAACAAAGCAAACTGTGATTGGTTGCTTAACATGTTCTCAAATAACCCTTTGGGCGATTCTTAGCCAATAAAAGCTGGGATGGAGTCCAGACCTCCTCCTGTCAGTTTGAAGATCTGGCTACATGAGACTAAGTTTGGAAGAATCTGACCAGAACGATGGGGCCTGGTTTACTCTTCTGGTTTATCCTAAAGATGTTAAACAGCAGTTTATGTCCACACAAGAGACTCAGAAAGGCCACTGCCATTGTGGAGGAGAAAACAGCCCCGTCTAAACTGCTAGATCGACTTACAATTCCCAGATTCAGGTTTGTAAGAAAAACGTGGTTATAAGAGCCCTTAATTAACGACCAGCAGAAGAGAACACTTAGCCGAATGCTTAAAGACTCAATCAAAAATCAACTTACATCTGTGATGCAAACGAACCAACTCAATTCAGCTGGTGGGCTCTCTGTATGACTGCAAACTGTTGAATTATTAATACTGTATTAAATTCAAACACATTCAATTTGTATTAATTCAGTTTAATTCCTTTCACAAAGACTTTTAAAGATGGATAAGGACTCTCTCATGGGGGGGGGGGTGATGAAAATAGAGCGATGAAGAGAAAAAGCAGGATCACATGTAACAGATCCCAAATTCATCCCAAAATCACAGCTCTAAACACTCTCCTGCACTCTCTCGCTCACATGACCAACTCCACCCAGAAACATGAAACAACGAAACGGCCATCCACAAACACTAGCACGTTTGTGAACCTAAAGCATAAACACAACATTTACATAACGCAGCAGTAACTGACAGCCCTGTTTCAGTATCATAGTACACAGCATATGAAAAGATTATAAAATTACAATCTGATATGAAACACAAGCACAAAACAATCAAGACACAAAACCTCAAACAATCACCATCACAGACAGACAGTTTGTGTAAAGTGTTTATTTTCACTCCATCTTATCATTCAAAAGCTATTTACATTTGCATCAAGTCTTACAATAACAGCATTAAAAACTTGACACATATTAACAAGCAACATAATACTAAAAACTCTGAGAGAGCGAGAGCCAGTGAGAGAGACAGAGAGAGAGTCAGTGAGAGAGAGAGAGAGAGAGAGAGAGAGAGAGA
>JAZGTJ010005678.1:0-26856 GCA_036877575.1 Botia almorhae
ATTAATATTTTAATATATGATTTATAATAGTTTATTGCCTCAATACGATAGATTTTTTGAGCTATAGTATAAAAGAAGCAGAAAACATTCACCACATTTTACAATGGCAAGTGTATCCGTGCTAGCTAAGTTCATTCGCTAGTCTGTCAGGAAATCTGAAACTCTCCCTTAGGAATTGACTTTTAGAAAGGCTCAGAGTCCCTGAAGCTGGTATAACACTCTGCTCATGGTCTTCCTGTCAATACTTTGGCCTGGGGTCTTATCCAACAGCGCGGCATCTAGCTAACCCACGCTGGAGTTCCTCTCTGCAGTAGACAGACGGATGCTGAGGGATTGTGGGAGCACTGGTCCATTCAGCCGACCTGTCAATGCCACCCAGAGAATGACTGAGAGCCCCTCTTGAGGGCTTCTGAGGTGGGCATAACGTAAGCTGGAAATGAAGGAAAGATAACATGTCTGGCCCGTCTCGGTGGTCTCACTTTGTCACTGCTGTGTTTTATGGCTTTCTATTCCTATGTGATTTTCCTCTAGCATGTCACATAGGGTTCAAAGCCATTGGGTACAGAGTGGAAACTCAGCTGAAGAAAGATTACAAACTAAGGGCCACCTGACAAAGTTTTTAAAGAACTCCACCACTGGGGGCGCTCTAAACGAGAGGTTAGCTGCTTTAGTTTAGCATGTGTCTTAACCAACTATTTCGTCTTCACTTCCTTGACTTATTAACTAACACACCGCCACTACCTCTACTTCTTTTATTTAAACAACAATAAAAAAAATCGCTTATACTATGTTGAAATACCTGAGACCTGTTAATAGCACTATAACATTGTTGCATTTGTAAGTCGCTTTGGATAAAAGCGTCAGCTAAATGACTAATTGTAAATGTAAACCAGGGTAATGTCCAGCATGATGTCATTTTTGCATATGAAATGTGACTTACATATGATCTTAAGACAGTAATTAAGATGAATCTTTAATTAATTTTTTACTGGAAGCAAAAAAAAATGCTATGAAGTAAAAAAGGAGTGCGTGTTTAATGCAACAATGCTAAATGCGTCAATCTCTAAGTATTTTTCATATATGAAAGAATTCATTAACATAAACCGTACAGGTGCGTTTTCTAAATAAGTTAGATTTCCATTTGTTTGCTTCCATTTAAACGGTTTTACATCGTAGCGCCACGTTTGCTTGTTTTCCCCACTCATTCCGGAATTATTGTGGATTATTGTGTATTACATTTCACATCTCTGGAAAAACAACAACTGTATCACCTAAACTGTTGTGAATCCATTTTAGTAATGCAGTTAGCATCGAGTTCTGGAGCGCAGTTATGGTTTTGATGGGCTAATTAGATATGTAGCTGCCAATGAATAGGCACATTTTTTGTTCCTCCTGACAAGTGTGACATTACACTATTCAGAATGTGGCAAGCTTACACAATTCCGACTATAATCCATGACTATTTTCCTTTCTGTTTTGTTGTCACACACACACACACACACTGTGCCCTTGGGCACTGTGTCTGTATGCTTACAAGCCCCCGTTGCACCATGGCGGGTTTTTGTCCCTGTGGTTGGCAGTTTTACCCAAGCGTCAAAAGAACAGCAGCAGCCACGGCAGCCGTCTGCTGACTCAGGCTGTTTTTAACGAAGCCTGCGGTATTTATCAGCAGCTTCCCTCTCTTAATTAGACTCATTGGGAGCGGCGCAGGAAAAGTGAACTGTTAATGTTTTATTTCCTCTCGGGCGCGAGAGCACCTCTGCTTGTTATTGTGATCAGGGCTGGGGTGGCGATGCTACCTGAGGGAATAACCGAAACAAGAAGCAATTTGGACGAATAAAAATCAGCAGTGTCTGAGTTCTGCGGTTCTGGGAGCCTCCTTTGTTTAGACAGTCCAACAACCGTGAGTGCGCCGTAGCACAAGCTACCGCAAGACTTGCCTAATTTGTCAAAGTGTGAGAGTGCCTGTGTCAGATAAAAGTGTGCCACAGCTGTCTCTGGATTTTTTGTGTGTCTTTATGTTCATAAGTTCCTCGTCCAGTTTGGTGGAGCTACAGAAGCGCACCTGACACAAAATAATGACAATAATAACAATCTTCAACTGCAAACTCAGCAAGCAGCGCTTTTCCGCTCAATTGGCAACCTCTAAGAGCGCCACTTGAGTGCCGTGTGCATAGAAACTCTCCCAGAAGTCCCGCTGAACTGACCTCGATTTGAAAATAATCGCCGACGTGCCACATTTACTTGGACGTTAGCCTTGAACTGAACCCTGCGAGGAACGTTCAACTATCAGCTCAAAATAACCAAGAGCCTCTCTTTTTTTCCTCTCGTTTAGATGAAAGACAAACACAAAAATGTGTTAAGGTGACCAAAGTATAAAATATAAAAGTTCAGAATAAAAGAATAAAAGTTCAATGAAACCGAAAATATCAGAACAAATGTATTGTTGCTTAAAAATGGTTTTAAATATTAATTGACAATTTACTAAACGTGTTTCATGAGTAATCGTTTGTTTTTAAAGCTGCAATCCGTAACATTTCTGTTTAAAAATGAACAAAAATCAGTTACTAAACAAACACACAACAGATCAGTGTTCAGAACTCTCTTCTTTCCTTACCTTGATACGCACCAGTAAGTTTATAATATTGATTAATCATTTGAGCTGTCGGGCCCAATTTCCCTGGAAATGTCAGTTTCAAATCTGTAAATGAAAACAAGAGGATCTGGCCACTAAATCATGTGTGTGTGCTGAAATAGTGGAGTCGTCGTATTCTTACAGCAGTTGTTTTTGTCATCCATGTTAGGAAAATAACAAGCAACCTGCAATGATATGTTTTGAGCAGAGATGGCGATAGAGAGGCAAAAGTTACAGATCGCAGCATTAAGGCCCAAGTATTTTGCTCACCGGGAGGTTTGGTGTGGAGTGTCTGACTAATTCATGAACTGTTTGACTAAACCAGGAACCCCTTAGAAGTGCAAATGGGGGACCGTGCTTATCTAAGAGGGGGGTGCTTGTGGTTTAGCCGCTTTAAGGTGCTTACACATGTTGTTCTCATCGCTGGAGTGCCCTTAAGACTTAGTGGCAAGTACCCTAATGGGACCGTAGGGACCATTCATGGTTCCACCAAGTCAAATCCATTCAATGTAGTCCACCCTAGTCATGTTGTTTATCCATCCACGTCCCACAGAGCATCTTATAGACTGACACACACGGTCTAAATCCCCAGCACCCCTCCGCATGCATATCCATAAATCTGTCTAGCGTGCATGGGAGGCTATAGGCTGTTATTGAGGGGGATCTCAGAACGGACACACCAGCAGCATGCGTTCACGCACACGCGCGCTGCTTGACCTTCCAGCTGCCGCCAGGCTGAGGGCTCGAGATTTCAGACGTCTCAATTCCCTGAACGAAAGCCGTACTTGAGTTAATTGCAGTCTGTGCAGGATATGATAGCTGCGATTTCGCCCTGTCCTCTCGCAGGAAGCTCATCAGCGCGTGAGCTGCTCAGCTCAGCCAGCCGAGTCCGAAATGCATTCAGCATGTAATCTCCTCTCTGCAGAACACAGGCAGACCTACAGCCTGAAACAATGCAGCACAGATAACGCGCCAGTCACGCCGAGACGCTGCATTAGCGCATTCTGTGTCTGTATTACAGCCCTTCAGAATTACAATATTGAACTTCATAATTGAGAGACTCTTGCGTTTTTAATGCATGACGGTGTTTCAGAAACAGAGGATGAATTTGAATTGCGATTAACTTGGGCGTGAATAAGGGTGTTTATGGTCACCATCAGTGTTACCAGTGTAAAAACCTGCGATGTATAAACATGCTACCTGCAGTCAGGTACTGAGTTATGTGCACAGAATAAAAATTAAGTCTTTGTCACATTGTAAATTATTTGGTTGATGTTATTTTTGGGCAGTAAACAGAATTTTGTTTCAAAGAGACATTCGTGCACGTTGCGGGGAATTGCCGTGCAAATCTGCACTATTTTTGGCCGTGTTTGCACCGTTACCTGATTTGCATAATTCCTGTAGCGCATTAGGTTCTAAAACAATACAGACGGAGCGTGCGAATAAACAAACCTCTGCACCCACCAACCCCCACATATGCAGTATCTCTATATCTAAATCCAGATACTTCATACTTCCTTTCAAGAGAGATACCAGCTAAATTTATTTGCGGTGAAAACTCAAAGGGTGCTGGGATATGCTAATATTAATATTATAACCCTTTCAGTGTTTCTTCATCATTGTCCCTCTTTTTTTTTATCTACAGGTTTCGTAGATTATTGGTGGTTCGGAGACAGTTAGGCCATGCCTCAGTTCACCTTCGCCTGCTTCTGTGGTCTTCACGGCCTCTGCAAAAGAAAAAAGAAGAAAAAGGAAGAGGAAGAGAAAGGACCACCACGACCTCAGGACTATGAAACTGAGGTTTGAGATGTCTGGACTGCAAGTTCTTAAGGTTTTAGTAGCTTACAAAGACGCAGAAAATGAGCTTAATGTCAGCTCAGATCATGGGCTGTGAAATCAGGACCCTGTTTATGGTTTAAGCTTGCGTATTTGTAAAGATAAACATGGGATGAACAGTCCAGAGTGTAGATGCAGGGATGTACTGTTGCACTTTTAAAACAAATTATTTTAAAATCTATATTTATGCACTACAGTCTGACCAAACTTGTTTATTCTCTATTAGTACTGTGTTACACATTTTCAAACAATAAGAGTCATCAAAAAGTCATCAAAACTCTAAAATAACAAGAAGCATAAATTTAGCCAAATTGTCACGCTGTCATTTACTGATACTGTGTTTCATTCATGTTCCTCAACATATGCCCAAGTGTTGGGTTTACATTACATTTAAACAGTCATCAAATGAAAGTCAAAATCAGATGTACATTTGTTTTTTTTAATAGTATGGAGGTACATAATCAGAGACAATCAGTTTTAATGCCAAAATAATTTTTTACACAATCCCTCAGAACATGAGACATTTTGGTCAACATGAAAATGTAATCTTTATTTCCTGATAGCTTGATTCCTATTTGTGAAAAAAACGATTTTTGTCAACAAATAACTTCAACAGGGTTCTATAGCGCCTAAATGTGGTGGCTTAATTCATATTTACCAGACTGCTCATTTCTGTCTCCTATGTAATTAAGGACCCCCAGAGAGATCTAAGTGGTCCTTTTGCAAATGCCACCACGGTAAAGGATAGCTACCATCTGTCTTTTCTCAATAACATTTCAAATCTGGCCCCGGGCAAGTTTCACCTGACGTCCCCTCAATTATTGTGCCGAACTTGGAGGAGATGCGCCATGAATCTGAATGAAATGTCTGGATGTCGTTTGTGTGTCCTAGGGAGAAGTGAGCCTGAAAAGTGTTCACGACACTACATCAAAGCGTGTAATCAGCTAGAGAGAGGCTTACTCACGCTGTGATTTGGACCTTACCAATCATACCACACCAGAACCAACTGGCACAACCGCGATAGTTGTAGCCGTGAAGCATATTCCAATAAGAAAAGCGATTTGGCGCCCTGTTTCGGGTTGTTCGGTTGCTTCTGGACCGTCCCTAAAGACACAGGCTTTGACAGTGATAAATAGAATATTTATTACCACATACATTTTTGAATCCAAAATGGCCGCTTTTTTTCCAAATGTGGCCAAATTTAGACCCCATTTGTGTGAGAGTAATTTACAATTTTTTACTTTGTTTCGACAACACAAAAAGCATCCCACAGCCTCGTCAGTAACCATTTTCTCTGCCCATCATTCCTCTGCCCAGCAATAAACCCTAATTGTGGCTATTTTTAGCACGTTTATGCAAGAATACCCCCAAGCCTGTGTGAAAAACCATCAGATTCACATTAATATATTCAATTAAAGTGGGACTCACCATGGCAACTCGCCTGACCAAAACTTTGGCCTTTGGGTGCGAGGTTTGAATGGGTTTGAAAATAGCAGTAATTGTGGCGTTAAATGGCAGCCCTCATTAGCCGAGGTGATTATGCAGTTCATGCACGCGCGGATGGGGCGACGCAATTAATCTTTCTCAACAGGAAGCAGTCCTGGATGACGGATGCCCTGAATCTGATGTTACCGAAACAAAAGGCAGAAAAAGTCAGAGACTAAAACTTCAGCTAATCGCCTTATACCGAGGGCTTACGAAAACAATTTTAGCTTAGCTTTGTTTTTATTATGGAGCGAGTCTTTAATCAGCTTTCTCCCATATTCATACTTAAGAACTCGGAGGCTGTATTTATGTCAGAAATAGCTTTAATTTCGTTTTCTTTTTTTTGGTTCGGATGTTTAGTTTGACCCTCAGAGTTGTTAAAAAAGCTAGCTAGCTGAATTTCACATCAATTAAACAAACATCTCAAACGAGCACAAGCCAAATCGATTTCACAGAGGTGAACGTCTGTTTATAGCGGCAGAAGATCGTCTCTGTCTGTGGGCGGACCCGATTTAATGAGCAAGAGATTTGAATGACCTCAAATTATTATCTGCAGTCATGCTAATTGGCCGCGTGCCTCTTACCGCTTCTGCTAGTACATACCGTGAGAAGAGTTTGTTCTTGAAGATTTTGGACTTTTTTCAGCAAGCAAAACATAATTATGAACAGGTACATGCACAGGGCTAATGTTTGGTGATATTAAATAAGATTAAAGGAATAGAAAATATTGTCATCATTTATTCACCCTCATGTCATTTTGACCATGTTATTTACTATTGTCGTACTCTACACAGTAGTTCTCAGATCGAATTTGTGTTCGTGTTTTTTTGAAGCCGCCATTTTTGTGATGAACACAAGTGTGATTTGTGAGTCGTTGTGTAAGAGATTAGCAAGATTAGCAAGACGCAGAGAGATATTAACACAGATATCAATGACTAAAAATGACTGAATCTATTGTATGGTTTTAAAACTCTTGAAATTGAATGCAAAGCTTTTATAGCAGACTATTATTATACGGTAGTTTATTTGTTTAGGTTCTGGGCAGAATAAACGATTGTCCTTTTTGGTATATAAAATAGACATGTTGCCAGACAGAATATCTAAAATCTTTTGTTTCAGTGAATAATACAGAGTCAAAAAGGCAAAAAAGGGTGAGTAAATTATGACAACATCTTGTGAGGAAAAACTGTAAAAAGACTTTTTCACCCAGAAGCAAAACAGATCATGCCCGATTACACAACTGCAGCATGAAATGCTTCATGCTCCTCTATAGCAAAGAGAGTTAGAGAGAGAGGTCTTAGACTCCTGTTCTGACACTCAATGGTGGCCGTCTCTCTCCAGAGCGACGGACAGGATATCTCTCCACCCTAATGAAAATTAAAGTGGGTTTCCTCTTCTTAAACTCCCCTAATTAGCCAATCGTCCAGAAAGACAGCCAGGCGATGGCAGCCGCTGGTCGAGAAGTTGAGCGAGGAAAGTGAGATTGTGTAATTGCGAAGGTAATGGATTTTGTCAGGAGCACCTGTCACGGCCCTGGTGAAAACAGACACTAGAGCCAGGAAAGAGAATTGGAGTCGGGATGCCAGTGAGCAAGAGACTCTATCTAAGCCAGCCTCACCTGATTGCCAATTTGTGAGAGTCTTCATACATCAAGCATCCAGACACGTGCGCTAAGGGGCCCGGTGGGTGGCGATTCTATGGGCAAACCATTAAAGAATGTGTCAGGAAAAGTTAGAGGCCAGACCAGCTAGATTGAAAGATAAAACTGAAAGACATTTAATTCCCCAATTTAATGTGCGAAAGATGAAAATGGAACGCACCAGTAATCTTAGCCAGCCACCATCGCATGAGGTGAGGGCCCGACTCCACAAAGTTGACGAAACTAGACTTGGCAGCCTTATTGGGCCAAATGAAGAAAAACCAAAGTAAAAAGGTAAAAAATCTCTTAGGGGCCAAATGAACACCCTAGGCTACAGCCATCTCCCTCATGTGCATGAGGCAGAGTAATAGGAAATGGAAATGTTTCGCAGACGGTTTAAAAGTGCTGTTGGCATGGGCTTTAAACATTCGTTTTCCGCCAGCCTTTGGCCTTGCCATTGTTAGACTCTCCAGAACTGCCTCGAATAAAAGTCAAGTATATAATTCATTCTGCCCAGTAGATCACATAGCCTCTTGAAGAGCGTCCATACTCTGAGATAAACAGACACCGGGCAGCTAAGCTGGGAGGGTGAAGGTGTGCGACTGATGGGGAAATAAAGAACGTGTTTAAAATCTGTCGTTCTGCTGTTGAAATCTCTGTCTGGGTATTCGTTCAGACCTGCATTGCGCCCCATTTGTGCAAATTGTTGTTTTTAGACATTCGCTTGTAGTCTGGAATACATTGTGGATGGTCATTAAACACAATGACACTAAATTCAGCTATCAGAAATGATTCCATAGCAGTTAAGTTAAACAGCAGCGGTATCACCATTATCATGAGACCAGCTATCCTTAATGAAAATTCACCATGGAAACCATATTCTTCCTTAGAAACATGGTTACTATACAGCTATTTGTATTGCAATGCTGTTATTAAAGTTAACATGATTTGTTAACGAACAATATTGTAAAAATACGTATATTGAATGTAAATATATATAATCATTGTCATGTCTTATCAGAACGTAATAACTTGATTCAGTTTCAGCTCACGTCAGATAAAATATCCTGTTGAATTTCAAAACGCATACAGTTATGGCTGGGAAAAAAAAGCTTTTCGCATTGACTTATAAAAAGAAATTGAGCTTTTAACCCTGTAGATCTCATACCCAATTACTGTATTATGATTTTACAGTAGTAGTTGTAACTGCAGTAACCATTGTTTTGGTGGATTTTTGTGAAGAATAGCGCTCATTCTCTTTATAACCATCAAAGTATTTCCATCCATTTTGGAAACACTATTAAAGAGCCATTTGGAAGGGAACACAGGAACCCGTTGGTAAAATGCCTTTGGTCAGGTATGAAGTTGTTTTGGAAGCACTCGGTATCTATAGACAAAAATCTGGTGCGAAGTTCACAGGAGTTTGGTGGGATTCACACTAGACAGTTAATCTTAATCAGAGTTAATCAATTACACCAACCCCTCCCCTTCGGAAAGCGAGGGCTGCTCAGATGAGCGCTGATTGCGGGGAGAATAGCCGCTTTCACTTCATCCGAGGAATGTGAGACGACTGCTGAGTTTCCCCAGACCGTGTTTAATTCGAGGTTGCGGCAGACAAACAATCACTCATTTGTCTCCATTAATGTGCCTTTTCCCAATTACTTGAAGTACAGACAATAGGAAAAAATATCCATATTATAATTCGCCTTCTCACTCCCACAATGGCTCTTTGTGAAATGAGGTATGCTCTATTGATCTGTTTGTCGTCTTTTCATTGGCACTCCGCCTTTGCTCTTTGCAGAAAGCGCGTGCAACCCGTTGTGGATAATAATCCCATTTATATCGTTTCGTTTCGATAAAGCGCCGTTTTTTTCTCGTTCAGATTGGAACGGGGCAACTTCGTCTTCCGCGTCGGCTTTCACACACAGAGGCAGCGAGCAAGACTGATGTTTCGCTTTTGTGCGGCTTGACTTGCACACCCTTTCAGCTGCTTTTGTGTGTTTGGTCTCATTTGGGAGATTTGATGAAGCAGCTTAGCGTTCTTCTTGCTCTGCCGCTCTCTCTCTCTCTCTCTCTTTCTATCGCTGTCTTTTGCATTATCTTCCTGTGCTCGAATCAGCACCCGTGGCAGGCGCTGTGCCACCGTAAGCTCCTCACTTTGTTCCGGGCACAAAGTTACATTATTTATTTGAGTGAATCGCGCAGGCAGCGCGCTGGCGTGCTGTCAGGGGCGGTGTGAACGGAAAGTGAAACGGTGGTACGCGCCGTTCCTAGCTTTCTAACACTTAAATAATACAGATATAACCGAACAGGTAGGACAGAAGGGTGCGAGAGAAAGCGATGATCGCGTCACGCGCTGTTCTGGTGTAGTCTGCGGGCGATATGGGGTGACACGACGTGGCCCCTTCTGCCCTCCGCGCGCGCTCTTCATCTTCCTCTTCTTCTTCTTCAGTGGGACTAATGGTACTTCAGTTGATTAAACTGTTTGCTGGAGCTTCTCCGTGTAGCTCTGTCCTAAAATCTAGTGAGCTTGCTTGGTGTCGGCTGACTGCCTAGAAAGCTCCCTATTAATGCTTTATAAAAAACGTGACTTTAAATGAGATTTAAGGGTGTCTGTCTCGATGTATAACGGCTTAAATACTATGTGGTAAAAGAAACGTTTATTCCTTTTTTATATATCGGTTATTATAAATTATTTTTTTATTTCTGCCATACTGAATCAATTTATCTAACATAGCTTATCACGTTGCATTCTGGGATGGCTCTACATGCTCTAGAATGAATCCAAAAGAAGGTTTTGAATCTTAAAAGGTATCTCGTAATTAATTTAGGCAACTCACTAGGTTTGGTAAAAGGCCGTTTGTTTGTGCCGGAGAAACAACGCAGGCAGAGACTTGTTTGTTTCTCATAATCAGGTTTTTATAACCTGATCTTTCGCCGTGTCTCAGGGAAGACGTGCGGAGTATGAATTCGGCACGCATACTGTGCATCACGCCTCAAGGTTAATGACACTTCAGAGGAGTTAGATGCACACAGAGAAAAAGAGATCAAAAAATATTGTACAAATTCCCCCATTAACACCAGCGCAGAGCCAAAGCATCAGCCCACATCATCTCTGTGTGACACATATGTTGGAGGCCAGGGTTAAGACAGGACCCCTACCCCCGTCTGAATGGCTTTGTGTGTGTTTGTGATGCTGGGCACGTCTTAGTCCGGCGGATCCTTCCTGCCTGGGGAGCCTCATTAGTACAACTTGTGCAGCAGCCCTAAATCTAGGATAAGCTTAGCAGGCAGGCACTGCCGATAAAAGAGTTATGAATCACATTCTTACACAAGCATGACAAAAAGCCCGTTATCCAGGTGCCACGCAAGCCTCCAAACTCCTACGGCGCGCTTCCGGGGACTACGACTGTGAATCCGTGCAAATTGTTCTTACTCAATCGTCCTCCATTGAGAGGAAACAATAACAAGTTTGAAGGAAAATAGAATGGATTTACCTAAGGCCTTTTGGGATCGTATTGCACTTTTAACTAGATTTCTTTCAATGCAATATGTTTTAAGTTAAAATGGAAAAACTGTCGGCTGGGTTTGGAGGCATTAATTAAGCGTGCGGAAATAATTTGCCTAAACTATGCCTAAATCTATTCCAAGCCTTGTGCACATACATCACACACAGTGAAACGTTTTCTGAGAATTTAAATAGTTGTTTTTCTTTCTCGGCCAAACTCCAAATCAGTCAAATAAACATTTTTGAAATTAAATATTTTATATTTGCAGTGTTATCTGGATTTAAGCAGGGTTTCCTTAGAAGACTGTATAGGTTACTGTAATTTCCTTCCTGACTCTTTTCTTCAATTTACTGTAATATAATTCAGATCTCTGTGTACAGGGATGGAAAAAAACAAATAAAAAATGTTCACTGTGTCGAATCACAACACTGATACTGTAATGTAAATATATCTCTGCTGTAGACGTCATTATATGGGAGCTGTTCTGCGTACTGCCATATCAAAAGCAGTTTCTTTCTATTGTGCACTTATTATCATTTCCGAACATAAGTCAAATGTACTGTGTGCCTTTATTAATATTAATGAGGAGGTAATAATGAATATGCATTTTCATTCCGGGAGAGCCATACAGCTAATAAGCCATGATCTTTTGAAATGAGATGCAAATGTTTTTCATTAATAAAATATATTACTGTGAGTGCTTCTTGTGAATGCATCACTTCAGTACATACAAAGGCAATTCACTTGAAAATGTTCTTTTGTGTGTGTATGTGTGTGTGGCTGCTTTCCAATGCGGCCATCAAAATGCTCTTCTGTAAGAAAAAAATTTGCCTAATAAAAATCTTACACCTGATTCCTCTAAATAAATCATCTTTTGCACCATAATACGACTCCTTTGTGGTTCCTTTACTTGTGAACACAAAAACACTTCACTAAGGATTTTTGGTGTGAAATTCTCTCTAGTGGTATTAACAATGTCACCCTAACACCTCGTTATCCCTCTTAATGCAATTTTCACACACACAAACACGCTCGCACACACCGCGCGGCTAGTTAGCGCCCATGGTTTGGTCTGACCCTGGGCTTCCACTGTTTCAAAGCGGATTGAGAGAGATTTCAGGATTTCTTTAGCATACTGTAGATAATCCTTGCCATGGTGTGAGCTCCTGGTTTGTGTCTTCCCAGCATGGTCGAGATCTTCAGTCCCTCACCCTCCACTCGCGCTCGCTCGAAAAAAAGTCATCTTCTCATTTACAGAGGCCAGAAATCATTGGTGTGAAAATCGGTCGGCCTGGTCCCATCAGGTTAATACAGTGAGGAAGAGCCAAAACTACTCGATTTCTTCCAACGATCTAGTAACCTAGCAACAAGCTCCGACCGGCCCCGGTGGACAAACTTTTAATCCTGTTCATTTCGGTGGTTGCTGACCAAATGCAGATTTAAAGTTTTTCATTAGATCCAGGTCTACACGGACAATCAATTTTATCGCTGCTTTATGCGGTTACTTCCTGTATTGTATTTTTGTTTAAGAGAACTTAATATTTAGAAAAAAAAAACACTCTGGTTAGTAACTTCTAACAAGAGCCTGCGGATAAAGGCACAAAAACAATTTTATTCACCGTTTCTTGTAGTGCTGGCAATGCAAAATTTCAAATCAAATTTTAAGTTCATATAGCTTAACCGGTAAAGCATTCCACTAGCTTTCCATTAACACACATGACAAAAGGCATATGATACATAAATGCCAAAAAACAATAACTGCAAATGGTTTACATGCTCTCATAAGGGTTGAAACTTTTTTTAAACAAATTAATATTCCCTATTAAAATCCTTTATACAAATCGATTTTATGGGCTGACTGTAAAACTATTTTCCTGGTGAAGCAAACACTGCAATAACAAAGTATCGGATGCTTTGTAATCAATACAGCCACCAGATACTGTAAAACTCTAGAATAAATTTCCTCTCAGGTTAGCAGGATGGAAAGACACTAATGTTTGAATCTGAAATATTAAACTGAAGTCAACAGATGCACTCGGGTCTCTGACAGGTGTTGTGACTGGTGGAGGATATGAATATGCTCATAAAAACAGCTCAGTGACAGTGAAATGGTTTCTTCTCACTTGAGGAGTCCTCTAGATTCATTCACTTTTTATGATAATATACAGTAACGTTTTGCTTAATGTGCTTATGGCAGCCGGATAAAAAACCCTGAATACAAATTACACATGAATCAAAATGCACATGACTGTAAACATGATTAATTTATCGAGAAAGAGTTTACTCAGGAATCAAAGTTATGTCATTTCAAACCTTTTTTATGGGAATTAGAGGTTTAACGATTCACAAAAGACACAAAATCATCGTTAAAGCGTCATAAGTGGTCCACATGACTTTTGGCGCCTTACAATAGCATGTACTGTATAAGAAACAGGAGGGAGTTTTATTATATACTGTAAATGTTGTCAAACTGGTCTGGAGCAACATGAGGGTTTGTAGTAGTTAACCGAATCTTAATTCCTGAGCGAATGATTTCTATAATTGGAGCGCCTCAGTCATACTGAGGTAAAATGTTCTTCGGTTTACTTTTACTTTTCAACATGAAACTTAGAACAGCAGATGCTCCTCGTAAACTCAGTAACATGTCCAATGGCAATCCACCCTCACGCCAGGAAAGATTAAGGCAAAGGAACAGAGCGTTTTTTTCTGCTGTCATGGGCTTTTCTTACTGCAGATGAGTAAAGAACACAGTATTTTACCGCTGTTGATAATGACAGTCTGAGGGCTTTACTGCCTTGAACGAAGATACGACTGGATTTATTATAGAAGAATCCTTTCATACATCCAAAGTTAAAAATATTAATGAATAATCAGTTCGGAGGGCTCTTTTTTCTTTGAAATCTGGTTTCTAAGCAGTTCCTTGACTCCGTATCGCCACGTTCCGGGGTTACATTAAAATGTGTTAAATGTACATTGACACTTAATTTCAGCGTGATAAAATCTTAATACTCTCCTGTAAAAGAAAGAGGGAAAATGGTACTTTGAGGATTTAATCATCTAGAGTTCTTTACATACAGCTGCATTACAGTAAGTAATTTAATGAACTGTTTCATTTTTATCCACTCCTGAAGGGATAGTTAGCGCAAATATGGAAATGATGTCATCATTTATTCTGTTTCGTGTCACTTCCTCATCGAACTTCCTTAAACGCTACAGAATTCGGGTTGGGGGGTTTGCATGGACCTTCATCTCCCTCCAAAGAAAGTCATGGAACAACGTGAATTTTCGTTTTCGAATAAACTGTTCTTTGGCAATGTGATAAACTGTGATAATTCACAATGTTAAATCACTTATAGTGTTTACACTGAAATACCATCATGATTTAGTGCACAGTCCAGTCTGAACATCAAGCATTGTTGATTTCACATCACATATTGGCAGGCGGTCGTGTTGGCATCGTGGCGGCTCGAATCTGCTCCTGGACGATGGGTGGTTAGTAATTTGGCTGGTGTATGTCAGGTCAGCTCAGAGACTCAGAACACTGCTCAGTTCAGGTCGGCTCAGCTGAGAACTGCTGGCAGATCTAGGCCAGCTGTGTCCATGAATACCATAGACCTCATTTCTCTGTTTTATTGCACAGGCCATCAAAAAACGCTTGAAGTTTATGGTGGTGTGTGTGTGTGGGAGAGAGAGAAAACAGGGTAGAGCTTTTGAGGTGAAATACACAGCAGTATCTCGCCAATGCAAAGGGGAATCTTAACATAGTTTTGTTCTGGAATTTGTGTCTGTTAAGCTCCAAAAAGAACAAAAAATGTCATAAAAGCACCATTAGACTGATAAAAATGATCCATATGACTAATGCACTATATTCTAAGCAATATATTTCAGAAGTTTAATATAGTATAACTATATTGCACTATTTCCAATGTGTCTTCCAATGTCATACAATACCTTTGACAAAGTTACCATATTTAAGGTGCTATTTACTAATCATTTTGCCATAACTGTTGACATAAATGACACACCCAGCATAATGTGTCAACGTCCCAGCTAACATTCTCTGAATATAGACTAGCGTTCTCTAAAAGTTCTCTCAAAGTTCTCCGAAAGTTCTTGCAGTAATGTTAGTAGGGCTTTTTAAAACTGTATATCATATATCAAAAATGTTATTCTTAAATTGTTATAGTGGAACATTTTAAATTAAAAATGTTAAAGTAACGTTCTTATAACCAAGTTTTGAAGGTTCCGGGAACTTTCAAAATAACATTTTTGTTACTTAATTGAAATGTTAAGGAAACATTCTCACAATCTAAATTTGTTAGATGGTGTGGCAGATTTTGAAACTGAACATGGATGTGAATGACATTTCATACTGAATCTCATTTACGTCACAATATATTTCAAAATGTTGCATATACTGTATGCGCACGACTATTAATAATATATGTAGACCTATATATATAGGTAGTACACATTGTATTTTACACTGCATGCTGTGTATCAGACTTGTGTATCGGTATGTTTGAAACAACATTTGGGAGAGTAAATAATGACAGAATTGTCATTTTGGATGCAATTTTCCTTTAAGGGCCTCATTTTGCCATTTGTGGATGACCACAGAGATAAACTAGCACTTGTAAACATTATTCATTAATGTCCTCGCTGATGTTATCAATTACAAGTGTGTTGTGCGCCAGCCATTAGCCGCGCTGGTAGAGTGTGTCTATGCTGTGGGTGGGCTGGTTGTTAGAGCTCGTCCTTTTCTACCATGAAATATTCAGTTATCTAATTAGAGAGAAACGTAGAGGTTGGATGGCAGCCTTATTTCTCCCAGCACGATGGCGTTTGTCTGATTAGGTGCCCCCTGTCGACTTTTACTTGGATCACGTTGATACGCTGGAAACGCACCTGACAGGGGTTTCACGTCGGGGATGTGGCGTGCTTGAAGATGGATGTGTGTACGCGCGTGTGTGGGTTTGTGGGGAGATATGGGGTGGGGGGAGGTGAGCGGTCGTGCTCCAGTTGGCACACCTTGCATCGCATTACATTTCCACCCACGTCGAAAAGCCACCCGAGGGAAAGACCGAAGGCGAGCGCGGAAAAAAGTAGCGGCAGAACAAACGACTGGGTTGTTTAGATGCGGTTGACGGCCTCGACGTATCAAGTTTGCCGCGACTGATCTAAATGCGAAGAAAAATGGGGGGCCTCCTGCACACCGTTATTACTCTGTCACTTACCATTAAACATGAATAAACAGCTCGCCCGCATCACCCAGGCATTTTATTTCACTGGCTTTTTAATGAGAGTAAAATTGCATCTATCGCCGAGTGTGCCTGTGTAATTTCTAGTGCATTTAAACGGGCGAAAACACTCTTTGAATCTGTTCTGCAATGTTCCGTGCACATAGGAATTATTTGATTATGAAAAGTTGAAGGTGCTCAGATGTTTGCAGAATAAAATTAGCCTTGTATGGGTTGCTGATGCAGAAAGTGTCTTTGATCAGCGTGGAGATGTTTGCTGTTGGTTCAGCTGGTGTGCATCAAAACCATGATGCTGTGAGATCAACTTGTACAATAATCAAATTACGGTCAACAAAACAAAGAATCGACATGCAGTGGCATTTGGTGTAAGACAATGAAATGAAGGTTCAAATCCTCAAGTGGACTGGACATATAAGATTTTGCCATTGAATTTTTGAAAAGTACATATTAAATTAATAAAGGGTCACAGTATATTCCAACATACTTGCAAGACCTTCATCTGAAACAAACAGTTTTATAACATTACAGTATTACGTACGGTATCACAGGAACATACAGTAGACTTTAGACAGCAATCTTAAATTTCAGAGACAGGTGCATTCTGGGTAAAATATGTATCCCAACAGAAAAACTGTCTTCAAAGAAACTGGTTTATAGCGTCACAATACAACATACAGTATTACAGTAACATACAGTAGTTTTGGGGTTTAGACAGTAATCTCAGACACTAGTAATTTCAGAGACAAGTGCATTCTGGGTAAAATATGTATCCCAATAAAAAAGACATCTTAAAAAAGTATGTGTTCTGGCTAAAAGTAGCTTCCTCTCCTTAAGCTTGTCAAGGCGGCTGTGTAGCTTTCTTTTATCTCAACGCTTCGCATCCTCCATGTAGTCGCCAAGTACACGCTTTTCAACAACTTGTTTGAGTGCTTTATTAAAAACAAATCTCTCCCTATTGACAGAATCTGGCAATAAAACAATGTGCTGTGTGGCTTAGCAAAGTACCACAACAGCATGCAGAGGCGAAGGGAGAGAATAAACAGTAAACAAGAGTGACTGTTTGCTTGAGTGTTTCTCAGAAATGCGCAATAGGTAACTAGATTCGATTGGCTTTGGAATGGAGATTTATTAGCATTTAGTTATATGGCAACGTTATGGGCCATAAAATAAAATAAAACCGTCATTTTAAAAATATTAAGTCCTTGGCAAAAACAGGAAGCTCAGCAAGCTAATAGGATGGCGAGGCGGTGTTTGTGTAGAATTAGTCATATTTATTTTCAAACAAGATTTTTACCAGCTCAGATCAAGTCGACATGTATTCCAAACTGACCCTGTTTGCTTTCTTAACACATGTTCCTAATATTATTGTGCATGAATCATCAGTTCTTGTTTTTCCAAAACAAATATATATATACATCATAATATGTCAACGAAATGTGTTAATTTATAATGTGTTAATGTAATTAAGGTTACAGCGATAAAAGCACATAACAATAGACCTGGATAAGAAATGATAAATGGAAACTTTAAAATGCCTTAAGCCTCCACATCCTGGTCAAAGCCTCTTCAAAAGTGCACGTCATTTGGTTTTTAAAAGAAGAGCGGTCCTCCGCAATCAGCTGTAAACTGGCATTAAAATCTGATTCAGATCTCGTATGGAACGCTCGCTTTTTTACAATGCAATCAATTCCTGATGGATATAATCAAATCTCCTCCTATTTGCATTCTCTAATTGAACATTCTGTTTCATTCTGAAATATCTCAGATTATGTAAGTAAACTGAGTTGTGAATGACGTTTCACCTTATCTTTAACTAACACACATGCAGGAGTGAGGAATATTTGGATGTTGAACTGAAGCATGTTCAATACATATCACCCCCTAGATTTTTTGTTTTCTTTTTCACATTTGGAACCGCGCATGGGTTGCCTCGCGCAGATCTGTTAAATCTTTGCTGCAGTGCTGTATGTATTGTGTAATATGCAAATTCTAATCCAGCAGCTACATCCTTGAACTGCTTATATCACTGTTTCACGTCTTAAGATAGCAGCCAAATTTTGAGATACGTTTCAGTTTGCAATCATGCTGGTCTCTTCCAAATAGAAGCACTTATCAAAGCATCAACGTTCAGTCACCCCATCCGACAGCCCTCACCACAAATGAGTTTAATTAGCGTGCTAATTATGTCATTTGATTCATTTTACTTCGCCTGAAACTTTCAGCTTTATTGTGTAACAATCTATTGTCACTCTGTGATTTCAAAGGGGCAAGCTAAATGTCATGCGTAGTACAAGATCCCTTTGTTTGGCGTGCCTTTAAACGAGAGCTCTGTCTCATTTTGAGTTATCTCAAGATATTTAAAATGCATCTTTCTGGGCTAAAAAATACAGACTTGAAGTGAACAGTAAAACAGTGCCACCTTATGACTAATGTCAGTATCACAAGCTTAACACACATTCTATCGCAAAACAAACAGTCTGGCAGCAGATCAAAATAAATACAGCGCCAGAAAGGAAATGAACAGCATTTTCCTCGTGGGAAACAAACAATTGGTGCATGAAGATCTGTTCTGTTATAATATCGACTGGCCTGGTTCTCATATGAATAAAAACCCTGGATGTTAAAACCTAAAGGGGTGTTTGATTAGTTTTCTAAGCCAGATAATCTGCCTGGCCTTTAACAGTGCCAACATCCAGGTTTATGCAAAGGATTATTGGCACATTCGGGCTCCATCATAAATCCACGGCTGATATTTTCATGTTACAATGACCTCAAAGTTTCAAGTACAAGGACAATTCGGGTGGATGGAAAATGATAAAGGCGCAGATTTTGTATTGATTCTTGTTTTTCATCTTCTCATGCCTCAGTGTACTTCTTTTACAATAAAGAACAGCGCCATGACATTATGGCAATATCGCGGTACTTTGAAGTAGATGGTACAGAAAGAGAACAAAATTCATGTTCTGTGCTATTCAATGCTATAATTTACCTCACAATATTCTCACTGCAAGAATCGATATTTTTCATTACCTTTTCACGACCCATTATTCTGAATGAGATTTGATTTCGATATGATAAAACAGACAGTTGGTGATGCAACAAAGTTGAGCGAAGTTTTACTTTCAGTCGCCGAGACGCGATGTGGCGAATGCTAGTGCGTTCTGAGGCGAAATGTGATTTCCCTGCATCTAATTGGTTAACGTTTGGGAATTCTGCTATCTGATTGGTTCGTATCATTAAAGCCCGCCCCCCAATCCTATTTCAATTTAAAGATAGAAACGAAGGCGGTATATTTCGATACAACACCGGCGGGATCAAGTGATTCCTTTAACGGTTAGTAAGTGTGTTTACGTGTGCAAATATGAGATTAAGATTTTTAAATCGAGACCGTAATTTGAGGTTTTTTTCCCCCCAAAATATATACAGACAGCAACCAAGCAAACCGAATAACGTGCCAGAACGCTGTTACAGGTGTCAGTAAACGTGCATAAAAATGCATGCTGATAAAATGTTTATTTAATGGTTATGACCTTAACCTACGACAAAAATAAAAGTTTAAGGCATTTACATGACAAAGTTATCTGGTTACTACGTGCAATCATTTTGATTATAGTGCGTGTAAATGACATGAAAGAGGTTGTGTTTATCACATGATTAGTACACAGTATATTGTTTGTACACTGTTGATTATAATTATAAGCTTTGAAGGTTTCTCACTCCGCGTCGCTCTCTTGCAATACAGACATGCTCTGTTTTACTTGAGGGGTCAATGGCTTAGTCTCTAGAGGTCCTTCAAGCTTCTGTCTCAGCCCAGCTGCCTGAATTCAACCCATCGTCTCACCTCTTTGTGTAGCCTGTGGCATCACTCAACGCGTCTGAATAACTAACTTCTCACTTCACCATTATTCATGAGGTATTTCATCGCTTTGCTTCATGTGTCAGTTACTTCACAGCTGTCTGGACAGGTTTTATGGAAGTCTGGGGGCTCACAGACAGCCCCGGCTGAAATATTTCTCTCGCTGTGTTGTTGGGTGCGTTTGGTTGTAATGAATGGTGCCATTCAAAATAAAAATGGCATAAAGGAAAAATATGAGGGCTGGAGAGATTAAAAACTGCACAGGTGACCGACTCCAGACTGCTTTACCCTTGCCAAAAGTTTGCAGTGATGACCAGAGTTTGCTACTCCTCACTGCCAAAAGTACCATGGCGTCGGATGAACAGTACTTTGATATTTACTATACCACTGAATGAATACCATAGTATTAACATGGTGAAGCATGTCAAAAAATAATTATGATTTTAAATATGGATTTACAATAGTACCATTAAGTGTGCTAACTATTCTATTTTGAGAGAAAATGTGGTTACCATGGTTATTTTTGTAAGGGATGGTAACCGTCTCCTGGATATTGTAATGAAAACTGGTAGGTCAGTGTTGTTTTTATTTGTTGACATATTGCGTTAAGGTAAGAATCCATCATGTCACATTGAGTTTTCAGTCAATACAAGAAAAGATGCTTCCCATGTGCAACTGTTAAACATTATTACTCAAACATCCCATATTTTAGGCAATAATGTGAGATAACCCAAAACCATCTATAAATAATATACAATAACGCTGCCTTATTAACCCATGGATTATGTCAGATTTGGCTTTAATTTCTAACCTTGCAATAGGCAAAACCGTGTATTTGATCTCTGTTACCACAATAAAAATCACACGTAGGTCTTGTTGTTATTCCGTATATGTCCCAGTTACGGCAAAATGGCCTATTTGTGTACGGTAATCTCTCACTCGAACATCCCACTCCTAATGGCTGTTTTATTTTAAACAATGCGTCGCGGTCCCTGGGTGTACTATTATCAGCGAGTGGAGTCTTCGGGGAACGCTCGACGTGACGGCGCGTGGGAGGCCAACTCCAGCTCCACTCATCTGTCAGCTCCGGAGGGTTTCCATGGGAACCAAAGAGCGCATAGCAAAGTAATGAGGCAGCCCATAATTGTTCACAGTGACCTTGCTGATCCCATCAAGGTTGTTTCCCCTGCCTCTGTGCTACGTGTCTGCGCAAATATTAATGCACAACCATCCGAGACGGAGAAGATGCTGCCCCACGTTTAACCGTTTGAGTGAGGCTGGACTTAATCGGTTTTAAAATCTATCCGATATATAGAGTATCATCCATGAGATGAATCATCAGGGGTGCGTCCGCCACAACCCAATTAACACGGGGGCTCACACACAGCAATTTTGCTATTATATACCGACTCGCTAGCCCCTCAAAAATGTCTTTTTCTAGCGTGTCTTATTTATTCATATTCACTCTTCTGATTGGCTTGTTTTTGTCGGGCTATCGCGTCCTTCCCTCAAACTGTCGCCGGATTGAGGACTTGTCACTTTTGCGGTCTGTATTTACCTGTCTGTCTTGTGATATGACAGGTGGCTGAAATACTCTGTGGGATCAGGCATTAGCTCAGCTAAACTGTCATCAGCTCAGCGCATTTCTCCCCGGACTGAATTTGGAAAGTTGATTTAAAGTGAAAGAGGACGTTGTGTCTTATGTCAGAATTACACAAATTTCCGTCAGGTTGCGTGTAATACTTCAGCAATTAGCGAGGCTTTTATGTAGTGGTGGGGAAAATCAGAAGGCCATCTTGCTTACATTTTTCAGGCACTTTTACACATTTAGAGACGTGAAAGCGGTCGTACAGGAATTATTTATTTTTCATTTTCAGTCCAAATGCGCTGTTCGTCAATAGTGCATGAAATTCCAGCGCTAACCTAATTAGCGCTCATTTAAAATGATTGCAGTGTATTTGCCAAGACTTCATACTTGTTTATTCAGAATAATTGGTTCTAATGATGATGTTTCCACAGTTGTTGAAGCAACTGAAAGTTTTTGAAATGTAAATTCGAGTATATGAGTCTTATGGGCTTATGCTTTCAAAAGGTGCATTTTTTTGTAAGACAAACGAATATCATCAAAGACTTGTGAATGTACCTGCTGTTTTAAACATCTCAAATAATGATACAAAGATGCAAAGTGAGTGAAACTAGTTTACAGATCTGTCACCGAGTTAATTTAAACTTCTTTGAACTAATTAAAACCTAATTAAGATTTAAATGTACTGTATGACTTCTTTTGGCAAATGCGTCCCACAGACATTTACAGAATGAACAATAAAGAAAGAAAAATCACAAATTATAGCCTTTGTCTTTACCATGTCAGTTATTTCTCTTTATAGTAAATGAGATCAAATCATGTGTTTTCTGTTGAACTACTATTTAGTCAGACATTTCAGTATGAACTCAAAGGTGTCTCATCAAATTCCTGTCCAATACCAAATTATCTGTGTGAGGCAAAGTTGGTACCCACACTGTAAGCAAAAATGGCAAAATTTGTACCGTTAGCTCATCACTGGGACAATACCCTCAAAAGGTATCACTGCTATACCCTTTAACGCCTTGAGGTGTACTAATACGTCCCCTTTAGGCATAGATAACATACAAAAATACATTTCTGACTCAACATAAAAGGTACGGTGGATGCACCCTTTGAGGGTACTGCCCCAGCGACAAGCTAAAGGTGTGTTTTTGCACATACTCTAACAGTGTAATATAGAACTGAGAACTCCAAGTTCTTTGAGCTGTGAATAAGCAACCTTTGTGCAGTAAAACTTTTCTTCTATGGTGAAAAAACTCTACACTTCCCTGCAGGTGTAAAAGGCTGACAATGTCACTCTCGTGTCCTTCACTTACAAACGTTGTTCTCTAAAGAACAAGGTATTCTGAACGCCTTTGTTTTTTTTCAAATGCTGGATTAAGAGGCAGGGTTTGATAAACCCTTAAAAGTTTAAGCTACATCAGAGTTCTTAGGAGATGCCTTAGAGTGAGAGAATGTCAGCAACTGAAGGATTACTTTGTACTTCAAGAGAAGAACAAAGAAACCCAGGGTTCCTGTTAGCATGTACTGGGAATCAACTCCTCTCCACCTTCCTTTTGTTAGACCGTTGTACTTATTCGTGGTTTAAGAGGCTTACATTGGTTTAAATGATATGAGGAATAAATACTGTGATTGATGGTGTCATTTTGTCATGTTCACCCTCGTGTCACTCCAAAGGTTCCAATTTTCTTTGTGTAGAACATTAAAATGTTTCATAAAAATTCATATTTTTTTTGTTTACCAGGAAAGTTCACGAATAGCCGTCAAGCCGTTTTTGGTTGACTACGAATAGATGTAAATTAAAACCTTTTTAAAGGGATGACACACAGTTTATTTCTGTGTGTTCTGTGTATTGTCCAAACAAAACTTGTGTAAGATGTATTTAGCGTAATTCACAAAATATATCCAGCAAGGTATTTACAAACATTCAGTAAATAGATTCAGTTCAACATTTAGTAAATAGATTCATCTCTAACTATTTTCTAGGTGCGATGCTACACTGAGTGCTGATTTGTCTCATTCACTCACTTTTCATCAGTATCAGATCAGCGGCTCAGGCTTTTATTTGGATTATGGTGCCTTTTGTCCAGAGGCGTCTAATGAAAATATAAGGCAGGTCAAGGACTGAACTGTGAAGGAGCGATTTTAACCATCGACAACCACTGTGAGCTCTTCAAAATCACCAAAACATCCATCACCACACGTGTCCGTTTCAAATCTCTGGCCACAAACCAGTTACTGGAGGACCGATAACGCATCGAGTTAAGCCTTAACTGAGTGGATGGAAACGCTCACCAGCTGAGACCAGTCGAAGATCAAGCCTTAAGGTGTGAAAATGCGCCCCCATACTGCATTAATGTGCGAACTGGGATTTTAGTAAATGAATCTTAGGCTCAAAATGATCTTATGAGAAAGGTCAGCGTATCATATTGCTACTCGCCATTGCCCTGTGGAGGAGGAAGATTATTCATCATAGCGGTCTCTCAAGGATTTTCGCTGGCCCGATCTTTCCGCCCCAATTTTCCAGCCTTGGTGAGGAGAGAAAAATGGCAGGCTGTTGTCTTTATCACCTTAATTGGTACAAATCTCACCCGCTGCTGGAGAAAGATGAAATGAGGCCTGAAAATAGACTCGGGTCTCACAAGCACTGGCTGTACTGCTCCCAAGAGTGCTGCAAAACTGATAGATCTGACACGGGTATATACTCCACAAGTGTAACATCCATTGTCAATATCTTCCACAGTGACACAAAGTAGTGATTTGTGCCATGTAAAATGGCCAACCAGAGCAAACCAAGGATTTTTTATTATTGATACTGATATTGATGGAGAGAGGGAAGCCTGAGAGGTGATTAAGATTGGGAACTCATCAAAACTCATGTCACACGCATGGCTAAAGGTTTCGCAGCACAAAAACTACCCGCTAAGATGCCATTTTAACGAGCCATCACCATTTATGTCATGCTAACCCTGCAGGAAAATCCGGCATGTGTTTTGCAATCTGGCAGACCAGCAGCAAACCAGCTACCAGATGGTCATACTAGCTTAAGGTAGTCAAGTTGGTTTTTGGAACATGTTCCCTGGTCAACCAGCATATGAACTGCTTCAACCAGCTAAATATCAAGCACCAAAGAACAGGCACCAGTATGTTTGAGAATTCATCTTTTAAAATGTTGTTTTCCAGCTTTCCCTTCCTTTGCTCTGTAATTAGTAAAGCCACTCTATTGATTTCCTGTCTCTGCTAGAAAAAAGGTTGTAGCAGTTCACATGCTAACTGTATTCCCTTTTGACCTATGAAGGCTTAGATATTAAGTGGTGTTCACTAAGGGAATACCCTTAATTTTAAGACATTGTATTTATACTATTGCTTGGTTGTGAGATTATTCAATTTATTATTTAATTCTGTAATATTTTTAAAACGCTTCACTAACTACTTAAGTATAACGTTTTTGATATATGTGGCATATAATGTTAAAGGTTCTACTAATATTACTGCAAGAACTTATTGATAACATTGAGAGAACTTTTAGACAACATTAGCCAACATTCTGAGAATGTTCCATGGTAGCTGGGTATCACTGTTCCTATTGCTTATTCCTTGGGTTGGGGCTTAAACAGAATTATAACTTTAAGTATTAAAACTTACCTGTGTGTCCTACAAACATAAATTATCTCTCAAATCTTGCAGCTTGTTGTGGCTTGTTGTATTGTTTCTGTAATCAATCTGATAACAAAATGGATGAAAAAATCTAATAGACTAATATTGAACCTCAAGCCTAGAAACCACCTAGCAACCACGTAGGACACCTTAGCAACAGCATAGCAGCAAGTGTCCAACACCCAACAATGTGGCAACAATCACCAAAATTCTAGTCTTATTTTCTGTTTTTTTTAAATGGCTAAAACCGCTACTGCACATATGGGCCGGGCTGTTCATCCATGGTGATCTCAGAGCAGTATTTTTTGGGACGTGTGTGAAGGATCAGTCATGGTCCTTCATCTTTCACTTTCACACTTGAGTTCCAGTCTGCCCCAGGCAGCTCCAGCCACGACTATAAGATAAAAGCTTTAAAATTCGCAGATTCAGCCAGAATGTTCAGCAGGCCATTTCTATCACTCGATAAAGCCGGACACACGCAGCAGAGGCATGTGGCGAACTCCCGAAATGAGAAGCCAAAGTCTCAGCTAGGCTGAAGATTTTTAGTCCAATGTTAAATTCACGTACCTGTTCCATTTTATAATTTCACAATTTCTGAATATGGAAAAGCATTTAAATTAAGCTTTCAACAAAGAACCAATGAGCTCACAGGATGCATCCTTCTGAAACTATACGTGTGTTCATTTAGCATTTTTTTTAATGCATATTTTAAGGTATTGTACTTCATTATATTTGTTTAGTTCTGCCCCCACCTCTTCAGACAAATCTTTACGTTTTTTGTTTTCTTGCATACGAATTGAAAATGACGTGTTTATTTACATTTTTATGATGTGTGTCCGTGTTTATAATACACTTCTGCTTTTTTGGCTTTGTAATGCGTTTGGAAACTCAGCGTTCTGAAATTCTTTCATCATCCAAAAGCAGTTAATAATAAATCAGCAGTAAATTAGCAGGGAGTTTTTATCAGGAGGCTTTGGAGAGACAGAAAATGATCACCAGGACACTACAAATTCCTCACCACATGCCCCTTCGTTTGCATTTTAACCCATGCATGCTAATTATGTGGTATGCTAATTTTTTGCGTGTTTCCAGTTTAATTGGCAATCAAGTCGTACAAAATGTGTTTTTTGTCTGTACTAAGCACCATCTTTGTAATTAACTCACAGTTGTCATCCTCTGTGTGAAGTCTTGCCCATGGACAAATATGGACATTTATGACTTCTTCGATATGAAGAACCCACAATTGGATTTAATTATTACTATTATGCCCAGATTTTGCATTCATGTTTTTAATGCTTTCTTATTTTTGTCAAACTGTCCTAAAAGAAATCTGCTGTTTTTGAGGGAAATTCTGCAGACTGGATTTAAAGGTGACCATTCATATTGATCTGAG
>JAZGTJ010005679.1:13979-26855 GCA_036877575.1 Botia almorhae
GAACGCAGGTTAACCGACATCAACGACCGGGTCACGACTTCACTGCGGGGCAGTGGGTTTGGCTATCTACCAAAGATCTCTGACTTCATCTGCCATGCAGGAAACTCAGGAAACGTTTCAAATTATCATTACAGTCCATAGTACATACAATAGTAGGCTAATAGTGATGCTTGCCTCAAATTACACTGCCAAGGCTAGCCACATTATTTTAGAGCTTTGTCTATTTACATTTTTTCCACTTCAACTTATTGTGATGTTTATGAGAAACATCACAATAAGTTGAAATGTAATTTGAGAACTACACAATGTCTCTTTAGCTATTAAAAACAAGCTCCAAACAATAATCATCACAAACAATCTCTGCACTCTTGCTTTCTAGTGATTCAAAGCATCTACTGTGTGCAAGAAGAGTTGCGACTGAAGTTAGAGCTCCTTACAAAACCTCCACTATCCACGCAATACACACTGAGTTTATTCCCCAACATAACACTGGGCTAACAGCGGTGCTAACAGCGCTATAGGCAGCACACACGTGAAGCATGCCGGAGAGGACAACGCGTTCATCATCTCGGAGCACAGTGTGAGAATGGCATTCAGGAGAGTGAATACCAGGAAAGCATGGCCAAACATCATAGGATTTGTTGCCAAAATGGCTCATCTCTTCAGTCCTGTGGAGAGGAACATGTTGTTGCTCAGTGGTTACTTTTGCAGAGTTCCTTAAGTTCTCAGTTATGGCTTATTTAAATTTCCTTGTCGAAGGTGTTTCTCCTATTATTTCTCATAGGAAATAAAAATACAACAATTGTTGTCAAAAAGAATACGGATCACATAACCCAGAAAATCTGGTTTTGAAAGAATGTGAGAAATGTTTGAGTCCAAATATTAAGATCTCCAACTTTTGGAAATGGTCTTAGTTATTTGAGTAAATATTGAGGTATTATTTGAATAATATAGCCAACTATATTTATGTAATACATTTTGCTTTGCAGAAGACAAAATCTGACAAGCAGATGTAGCAAAAGTCTTCACTTGTTCTCCCTTAAATGTAAGTGCTATCTAACAGCGAAGATAATTAAAGATAACTCATTTAGGATTTTTCTTCCATTACGACTGTCTGCATCATGGCTGGTTAAATCACAGGACAATGACTGGCTGATGGCACCACAAGAACCTGCTCAGTCCCAATCCCTTCACAAATGACCATCATAAGCTGTGATATCAAAGGTAAAGCACATGGAAAAATATATATAGAGCAATACACATCTAATTTTGACCACATATAATTTTAAATGGCCGTCAAGATGCTGTATGATTCCAGATAGTGTGTTTATGGAATTGTACAGATATTACAGATATTTCCCACAGCTACAAATGTAATGCCACTCTAACTCTGAGGCACCATAGGGCTGTTTGAGGAGCTGTTTGCTTATGTTCTGCCGCTGTTTGTATGAGAGCGCTTGTGGTGGAAAAAGAGACTGTTGTGGATAAAGTGTCTTCCTCCCCTACTGTGCAGTGACAGATGACTGAACCGTGGGGATCTCCGGACGGCTGCTGACAGGACTGTATTTCACTGGAGCTGTGTGTACCGTAGCGTCTGTCAGTTTACACTAGCTACTGTGTTTACTTTGTGTCATTCTGCAGTATGTCATTTTTGAGCAACACCCAGCAAAATTAAAGGAAAGTTTAATAGGTATGGTTTACTTCCTTCTATTAAACACAAATGGAGAACTTTAGCTGAATGTCCTCTGTGTTTATTTTTACACGATGAAAGTATATGGGGACTGGGGCTATGGGGATATGGGGACAAAAACAAAAAGTAGTACATTTGATTTTAGCACTATATTCCAAATCTTCCAAGCAGAGAATGGATAAATATGGTTCAGTTCATGTCTGATCGTCAATTATGTCCAAATTGCCATGACACATCTTAATGTACTTTACCATATTTTGTGTGTTATTTTATTTAAGTTAGACACAAGTCTAGTGGAAAAAGGCGAAACGTGAAATTTATATATAAAAACAAGCGTAACAAATACATGTGAAAACATGCTAAATAAATATTTTAAATGTGTCATAGCAACCCTTAGACCTTTTTAATAATGTATAGTTTATGAAGATTTACACCATTCTAGGACAAAAAGATTACATGGTACATGTAAACAAAAACACATTGGGCCTGCACATGTGGATCGGTGGGCTTATAATAGGTTAACAGACATGGAACATATGACACATAATAATGTTTGTAAATGGACTCTACTTTCTTGGCACTTCGGTTTTAGTAATTTATAGGTTTGGCAATCCCAGTCCCTATTCACTTTTGTTTTATGGAGAAAAAGAGCAGTCTGCAAAATATCTTCTTTAGTACTTTGTTTAGTGTTTATGCAAAAAGACCTCATACTGCTTTGAAGTGAGGCTGTTAATGATGACAGAATTGTCACTTTTCTGGTGCACCTTTAAAAAGAAACCGAATGCAAATAAAATGTGTTAATCTAAATGATCGCAATTAAACTAATTTAAGCAAATTCAACTCAGGTCATCAAAAATAAAGTAAGCTTATTTCAATTTGTCTCAGCTAAGAGTGAGTCAAGGAGCAGGTAACCTACAGTTCACTTAGGAGAGGATCTTATTCTGATTATTATTATTAATGAACGTTATTTATCCTTCTTTTATCACAGTAATAGACATAGCCATTAAGCCATGTGTTACAGTAATTTTAACACAGCTTTAACAATCTGCTTCTTGTCATGGTTAACAGCACTGTTAAACCATAGTAAAATCACTGTAACATTCAGCCTCTTATGGCTTATTACTTTAATACATTCCCATTGACCCCAAATCACTCTGCCCACTGTGAATTAATAGTAAATATGTTAACCACAGGTTCAACTTTTCCATACTGTATATCAGCTGAAAGTGCTGTAAATTGTTTTAATGATTCACCTTCACCTCAAATATTCTCATTTTCTCAAACGTTTTACCTCCATAAAAGAGAAACGCCAGACCGCGGTCCATAAATCAACTATGAAACAAATTTTCTCCGCTACTGCTTCTTTCATTTTAAGGTTGGCTGTGCAATAACAAATCCCTTATGTCAGCGTACTTCTTTCTTTTTGGCGGAGTGTTAAGGGTGAGGTGGTATGGCGGTGCGGTGCATTTGGCCCTGTGCTGCCGAAAACAAGGACTTAAAAACCCACAGGGCTAAAATAACACTTCCTGTCTCTCAAAAGCCCAGACTTCCTGTTTGTCTTAAACAAATTCCTGCTGAAGCTGGACATTCCATGGGTGACCAAACACTGTTGAACTATAGTTGCAGGAACAATTATCTCATCCATTGGGTTAAAAATGGATTTCTGTATAAATTTATCAAATAGCTTGAGCTTATCAAGTTAATATGACAATAGACAACGGAGTCAGCTTTAATAAATAAGACTACATAAAGAATAAGTTTGTTGAACTTATGTCTTGTTAAACACAGCATGTAAGTACCCACAGAGCAGAGTGAAAATATATGTAAAGCTCTGGATTTAACAACTGGTTGACCCAAACGGTTCCTGTAATTTGCAGACGAGGTGGAATTTTGCACTATTCCTGTTTGCAAGCTGTACAGTTAAGCTGTGTTCTTGGAATGTCTGGTGAGAATCATCTGGAGGTCACTTAAAGCAGTTTGATTGGGCTGAGGTCTTCAGGCCACTCCAGAAGAATCATATTTTCTTCTGTTTATCTATCTGTCATGTTCCTGTCACACTTCTAAAGGGCTTCAAATGGTCATACATTCTCCTGCAAAATGTTATTTGTCCCATGATAACAGGAAACAGTCCATGCACATGGCATCAAAGCAGCTCCAAACCAGTATGGCCAGGGATCTGATGTTTTGGTGTGCTGCACTTTTGTGTGTTTCTCCACAAGTAGAGTTGTGTTTTTTGTGTTTGTTTTAAACAACTTTGGTTTCATAAAACCACAAAATATTTAGCCAGTAGCGGTGTGAAACATTCTGCAAACTTCAGATGTGCAAAGCTGTTTTTAGAGCACTGTTCCTGTTGAGTGTTTCACGCAACGTTGATGCATCAAAGGAGATGTTGACATGTTCCAGACCTCTGTGCGTTTTAGCTGATGCTCTAGGAGTTTTTATGCTTGAGCATTTTGTACTGTGCTCTTGCAGTCTCTCCTAGGTAAACTAGTCACAGCTCCAAACTTTTCTCTATTTAAAGACAATTCGTCTTGCAATGCACTGAGGCTATCAGATATTTTATGTAACCTTTTCCAGTTTTACGCAAGTGAACAATGTTTAATGTTCTGGGATCTCTCTTTTTTGAGGTATGATTCACTTTGGGCAATGCTTCTTGTATAAAGCAAACTCCAAATTTGTGATTATTTTGTATAGGACACAATAGCTCTGACCAACACCCCCAATCTCACGGCATTGATTGGATTCCAGGTTAGCCGACTACACTTTACCTCACAACTATATTCATTAACCACAAGAGGCTGTTTCTATGTAAAACAGTTCCTATGCAAAACAGTAGGAGCGAGGAAAGGGTTAGTATAAACAAGCAAGGAGAAGGACAAACAGCACAAGCGCAAACACAAATAAAGAGGCGAATCAATGGGGTTTCTCTGCTGACACAAGGACTGCCACCTATCATTACAAGTCAAGTGTCTAATGTCTTTACAGTAATGCAGTTATTATTAAAGTTATTGGGGAGGGACACTGCATTGGGATAAATACACTGTATTGCCAAAAGTATTCCCTCATCTGCCTTTAGACGCATATGAATTTAAGTGACATCTCATTGGTAATCCAAGCTATAACAGCTTCAACTCTTCTAGGAAGGCTTTCCACAAGGTTTAGGAGTGTGTTTATGGGAATTTTTGACCATTCTTCCAGAAGTGCATTTGTGAGGTCAGACACTGATGTTGGACGAGAAGGTCTGTCTTGCAGTCTTTGCTCTAATTCATCTCAAAGGTGTTCTTTCGGGCTGAGGTCTGTGCAGGACTGTCTGTGCAGGCCAGTCAAGTTATCCACACCAAACTCGCTCATCCATGTCAAACCCAGACTCGTCTATCAGATTGCCAGATGGAGAAGCGTGATTCATCACTCCAGAGAACGTGCCTCCACTGCTCTAGAGTCCAGTGGCAGTGTGCTTTATACCCATTCCATGAAGCTCTCTACGCACTGTTCTGGAGCTCATCTGAAGGCCACATGAACTTTGGAGGTCTGTAGCGATTGACTTTGCAGTAAGTTGGCGACATCTGCGCACTGTGCGCCTCAACATTCGCTGACCTCGCTCTGTCATTTTACGTGGTCTACCACTTCGTGGCTAAGTTGCTGTCATTCCCAATCCACTTTGTTATAATACCACTGACAGTTGACTGTGGAATATTTAGTAGCGAGGCATGACTGGACTTTTGCTCAGGGAGCTCCTGAGAGCGGCCTATTCTTTCACAAATGTTTGTAGAAGCAGTCTGCATGCCTAGGTGCTTCATTTTATACATCTGTGGCCATGGAAGTGATTGGAACACCTGAATTCAATTATTTGGATGGGTGAGCGAATACTTTTGGCAATATAGTGTATCACTGTTTTTAAAACTGAAGACACATTCTGTGTATTATAATAAGAATAGTGTGACAAAGTCGTTTCCAAACTAGGACAGTAGAACAGTAGTTTCTACCACTAAAAGGAAACTTTAGGCGACTCAAAAAATGCTTTTATCCTAAGTGACTTACAAATGGGAGAACATTTAACATTTGGCCTTTAGAAGCCAATCATAGGCACCCTCTACAAAGCTACATTTACAAGTAAATAAAGCTGAAGCTAGCTGGAGTGAACTACACAAAAGTGGAGAGATTATTTGTTAATAACCTTAATAATGTTAAACAAAGCTAAATATCAGAAAGTTAGTCAAGATTAGTTTGTACCAAAGACTTATTATCAGTGATTTAAAAACATATAAGCTCAACAGTTTGCTTTTAAACCTTTGCCTTGTCACATAGACTTCCATTGTAAATACATTAGTGTAAACACTTTATTGCGTACAAATCTTGTTTTTATGCCACTCTCCACTGTGCTTATGCTGTAATAAAAACCAGAAAAATCCTTTAAATGTTAAAATGCTCACACTTGACCGCTCTTATCAAGATAATTCATTTTTAAGCACTGAGATAAAGTTCAAACTAATTAGCTAATTTAGCTACTTTAGAAGTCTTAGATAGATCTGATCAGCTGAAACATGACAGTTGAAGCACTCTTAATTACAGCCAACATACACAAGACAAGGTCAGCTTCATCTATGTCATATATATTACAATATGTGATGTGTGATCCAGATGTAAAAATCCAGATATCTGCATTAAAGGAATAGTTAACCAAAACTAAAAACACTGTCAGTCATTATTTGCTCACCGTCACAGAACAAAAGTCACATGAGTTTGGTACAATATGACGATAATTAACTGAGGAAAGAAAATCGCTGTTATCGTTTAGTGAGCTATTGGATCCATAATGATTTAGATACAGATCTGTTTAGACTACAGATCTTCAGATTTGACAGTTTTTTACTATTCTAAGTCCAAAACTCCATACGTGTAAGTTTAAACAAAGAAATCTTATCAAGACACTTAAGCTTAGAGGGCAAAATCATTGATTGTGTGTGGGACCCAAATTCACAGGCTTAAATTTCCATGTAACAAAATACACTTTTTAAAGGAATTTATCTCAATGCAAAGCATTTTATTCCAATATGACACACTATACAAATCAACCATTACACCAAGCAATTCAACCATTCAATAGAAGTTACTCAGCTCCATTCACAAAGTACACAAAGAGCAATTCATCACAAATGAATCTTGAAAGCACTCAACAATGAATCACTTGATGTTATTCAGCATGCTGACCAAGAAAATGTCAAAAAGGGATGTGAGACAAACAATTCAATCTTCAGTCCAGAGAAATCTTAAACCCTAAAAGGAACATGAAAGATAAGGATATCGCCAGGC
Organism: Botia almorhae; assembly: GCA_036877575.1. Taxonomy (NCBI): domain Eukaryota; kingdom Metazoa; phylum Chordata; class Actinopteri; order Cypriniformes; family Botiidae; genus Botia; species Botia almorhae. The sequence goes on from JAZGTJ010005679.1 coordinate 20,980, forward strand.
TTTTATGAACAACTCATGGATTTTCCCAGTGACTCATATGTCTTGGAAAAATCTTTTAACCAAAAGCAGTTCACCGCACAGCAGGACAAACCTGTTCTGTGATTTCTTACAAAAAGGTCCTGCTGTATGACCAAAACACAGTGTAATCAGGTACGTTTTCTTATTGATATACAACTGAGTTAATATTCTTCACAGTACACACACACACCCACAAACATGTATTGACACACATAAGCAATGCAATTATCCGTGGCTGTTTATCTTTACTGCATGCAAAAGGACACATGCTGGTACATTCATAAAGAAGGATCACACAGGTTATTTTAAACAGAGGACAGGGAATCAATTATACATTTATGCATTCATAAATGGAGACCTAAATTAAAAAATAATTTTTAATTTGACAAATAAAAAGGCATATTTCAGTATTTCAGTATGTGTTTTTTTAATGCAGCTAAATAAATAATAAAATTTAAATAATAAAAAAATAATTTCTTAATGTTTTGCAACATTTAAATTTCCTTGGTAAATGCCATTTACCAGTTGCTTTTATTTATGCATTTGCAGAATACATAAAAAATCTGATTTATACTGGACAGTATATCTCATAAAAGCGACCAATAAACTTTCAACAACTGAATTTTCAGCCATGCTCCTTTGACAGATGACTGCCAGCAAAGGCAAATGTTTGTTAATGATAGATCATTGATTCTTTTATTATTTTTTCAGTGGCACTCCTGGTCCTTAACAATTTTGCCTTCTGTTTGTGCACATTTTCAGTTAATAAAGAACATCACAACATTTTCAAACCCCCAACATCTCAAAAAGGACCCTTTGACTAAAATAGCCCTATTACAAAGTGAAAACATCATTCATGTCTACAAGAACAAAGACAGACTTCCGAACGAGTTTCTAATCAAAGATGTCTTGGTGACACATAAAGGCCTTATCTGTCTTGTTATCAGTGATGGGCAGTGGATGAATCAATGTAAACCACTGGGAGGTGCCGCCTGTGCCAAAGCCTCGTTCCTCGCTGCCAGACAGCTCTCATTAACACACAACAACAGAAATGAAAAGGACTCAGTTGGCAGGAACAGCCGTGGTCTAGAATCAGTGTACTGTTCTTGTCTTGCTCTCTCGCTCTCTCTGGGTCCCTGGCTTTTTCTATTAACCCCTGTCCGGGGCTTTTCAATTGTCTCTTTTTCTTTTTCATTTCTGTTTTGTCCTGCATATTTGAATGTAACTTGGAATCGCGCAGCTGTTTCGTTGAACAGAGTTTAAGCATTGCTCTCACACACTCTATTAACTGAAACTCTTAACATACACTAATGCTATTTGATAAACCTGCATTTGGATATTCTGACCATATTGATCTCTCTCTGCTAGAAAAAATACCATGGTATTACTATTTTTAACAAGGAAACTTTAGGGAAAATTTGGATAAAAGTGTACTATAAACTATTTTTTGGTAAGGATGATATACATATGACGCATTATACTGCATATGGTATATAGTGTATGGTATACTTTAAAGTACCTTTCTTTACTTCTCTCGGTTAAAACCATTGTGACATGAAGATGACCTGCTAATTCTTGGTGTTTGGTTTTAATGTGTAATATCATGGATTTTGGACATGTATCATGTATGGTGTTCAGTGAAGTGTCGTGGAAATCATCATTCAATATCATGGTATTTATTATTAAGTTATTATTAAGTTAATTTAGAGACTCTAAATCATCCCTTGTCTATCCCCTCCTGCACCCATCTTGTTCTGCACCTTACCTAGATATCAGACAGAAGTGTCCTCTGTCTCACTTTTTTACGGTGCAAATGTGACACATTGTTTCTACACACACAATAATATAGATTCAAAATGATTCCTTTGTCCTACTTAGTTACTCTAAGCACTAAAAAAACAAACACTATGTCAGGTTCAGGATAAAAACAAATGACTAACTGTCGACTTCTATCGATTGTAAGCAAAAAAACTGCTGATAAGGAGCATGACGTTTGCTTACATCAGCCGCAAGCTACACAGCATTAGTAGTAAGTGTCTCCTCGACCCTGTCTGCTATGGGCGGCATAACAGGAAGTGATGCGTTCAGCAGTCCTGAAGTCCTGTAACCTCCTTGTGTCTCTCCTGCTTAAGCCATTTCCTTTTACTGCTTCTATAGAAGTGACAGTGGACACCTCAGCTGTCTGACATCAACAAATAATGACGCACCTGGATAGCTGACTGGAGATCAGGTAGGATTTGCCCTGACATAGTTTCTTTAGGGCAGATCTGATATCAGAACAGTTACGAGGACAAACTTCAATTCATGAAGACAGCATGCAAATGCATGGCCTGATAACAGTTTGTATGTGGGTTTGCACATACATTGAACTAATAAGAATGAAGATGAACTTGTGTCTCCTCAGTTGACAAAATGGAGACAAATGGGTTCAGTTAATGAAGATAAAGTGTCCCTAGAACACCAAGAAAGAATCCAAGATTCAACCCAGACTTTTCCATATTATGTACCACTTGAAACTTAATTTCTCTCAAACCTTGCTAAAGTATTTGTTTCACCTTCTCAATTGTTTGTTGAAAGCCCGCAAGGCTATCAGATCAGCGAATAAAAGGCACCTTGTGGGCAAGAATGAAACAAACTGAGTTTGGAATTACAGCCCCGAGCTTCCAGTATAAACTCAATCAAGTTTTCTTTATTCTGTTCACACTGAGGCAAAGGTACCCTGAACTACACTGGCTGAATTGATGTTCCCTGAACTAGAGAGAAAATGGAAAGAGGGATTGAACTAATGACCTCTTTCTAATGATCAAAATGTAGCCATTTAAAAAACAACTTCATAGAGAACACAATTTAGACATAATAATGCAGACATGAAATGGTCTAATACACCAGTACACTTAAAAGCTCTTATAAATACTTCAAGTTGGTTATAATTACTCAAGAAATTACCTTCAGGAAAATTACTTTGACCTCAGTGTAATTATTTTAATGACTTCAAAAGGTCTACGCAACAGACACGTGTAATATTTCTTCACACTTACATGCTTGTAAAGTTGTTAAAAAGTCTCTTTTTGAAATAATTTAACTGATATACTATAGACTAACACACACTATGTAGTAACAACATAATGTCTGCAAAAGACACACTTTTAAAGCAATAAAGTTTATAGCTTTAAATACAATACTTAATGTTGACTATTATTATTACTCACCTCCAGAAAACTAATGACCTAAACACAGTTATGATGTTTACAGTTGTAGATAAACCTTTTATACAGGCATTTTAGAGGCTGCATATAAATACACTTGCACCTTATTGTTTATGCTATTAAATACCAAATTATTATTAGTTTACCTCCATATTTAAAGTTGGTATAGAGTAAATTATGTTTGCTTGTATGCATTTGGCCATTAAGTTTATCCAAAGCGGCTTACAGCACATTCAAGATACACAGTTTATGAGTCCCACAGGAACTTTCCTTGAGAATCAAACCCAGGCCAGGCTCTACCTCTACCATTCCTGTAAGACATGCTGACAGCAGAGGGTTTGATTTTATCCCAAAATCAAAAGAAAGATATACAAATTACATTTTGCATAAAAAATGAAGCCAGGGCCCTAGGATGTTTGTTTTATTTTTTGCATTTGTACATTTTTCAAGACATTTTTAAACACAGATTTAAACTGTAAATTTGTGGTCGTACGTGTTGTACTGCCTTCATCTAATGAGAATACCTATTAAAAATAATGGCAATTTGGAAAAACTCCTAAAAGTACAATAACAGAGCGCATTGTAATGAGAATTGGTACTTGGGTATTTTTTAATGATTTATTTCCGTCTTTCCCTCTTTCGAAATGTAACGTTTTCATGAGATTCCTCTATCAATCTGTTACCGCAGTTCCAGCCTGCATGATGAATATAAAATACTACAGTCTATTACTCACCTCCAACAAACTGCATTCCTCCAGCTGCGCGTCCGATGGTTCTGGAGATGAGCTCCGATATGCAGCAGCCCATGAGCGCCGTAAGCGCCACCAGTAACAGCAAACCGCATCCGATCCCTGTCATGACAGTACAGATCCGCCACTCCACGCTCGGGATGCCCTGAAAGCTCGCGTAACGCCCACACTGCTCCAGCATGACCGTGACCTGCCTCTCCTCATCCCGGACGGGATACGAGCAGCGTCGGAAAGTTCCAAAGGACACCGGCTTATCCATCTGCGATCCCAGCAACCAGTAGGGCATGAAGAAGCCCACACATGAAGCCGCTGCACTCAGCAGAGACACCAGAGCCCAGATAATCCCTGTACAGGTCAGGCTAGATGCCATGCTGGAGAAATGTTTATAAATATCAGGCAGACTTCCAGAGGAGTGGTTGAAAAACAAAAAATGTCCCAAATAATTCCCGTTGCCTTGTTGGACATAAAATGTTTATCTCCATACAATCTCCACCATGGTTCTGTCTTTTGTGTCGGGTTACCTGTCAAAGAAATAAAACTGTCACCTGAATCCATGAAGTTTATCTTATATACCTTATATACTTATAGTAGATAATATGCATACATTTGTGGATATAAATTATTTGTATTAACATACAGTATTGTACAGTACACTTTGACAGCGTTTAGCAGTCAAACTTGATGCAAACTTGTATATAACACAACCCATAAAAAGCGCACACTTCACCAAATTAGTGTAAGATTTATTCACACAATATAGATCACAAAGATTGTTAGTGCGTTTAAAACAGACTGATCGAGCAATGGAATAAAACTTCTATAAAGCTTTTACAGAAACGGCAGACGCAGCACGTAAGTATTGGAAAACCAAGAAAGCGACTGTGTTAAGTGGACCTTAGAGAAGCCCATAGCACTTCAATCAGTTTAACTCATCCTATAGTGTTTCATATTTACACAATATATTACTAATGGGCACTAGAAAGACAATGAAACAGTAATGCAAACACCTAAGCAGTCCAATCATCTATTATTAGCCATTGACGCACGCATGACAACTCTGCATAACATATCAGCTACAACACAATCATGCAACTATTCAGTAACAAAAAAAAAACAGAATAACCAGAAACAAACACTGTTTATCATAAATAACTTACATGGATATTTTATGGGTGATGCCTTGATTTAACCTCGGCTCCAGCTTCACGAACCCGTGGGAAAGATAAACTTTGTCCGCTGATCGGGGCGCAACTCTGGGGTGTGTAAACAGAAAACAAGACTTAAATTCCTCCAGTTACCCTCTGATGAGGTTTATTTGTGTGCTTTGTTGAGTCCCGTCACTCCTGCGGAAAAAGAGGAGAGATAATCCTGTGGTCTTTTAATAAGAAACGCAAAGCATCGCGAGGTTCGCTCGTCCGTGCGTTCATCACAGTGCGCGGCACGACTGTGAGTGAGTGAGTGAGTGAGTGAGGGGGATCCAGTGCGCGTTCACTGACTCGAGTCCCCGCCCACAGGCTGGATCTTTACTCTTTCTAATGCGTTTAAATCATAGTGACCGGGGACAGTGTCACACTTTTACTTAACATTTCTCTCTGCAGATATGCCAAGGACACATAGGGAATGGAGGGCACGTTGTCACACACGTAGGAAGTTACAGTTGCAATATTACAATGGAGTTACAGAAAACTTGCTGTTAATCTGTTTTAAAGAAAATCCATTCTCCAAACCCGCTTGTCTTTGTAGGGTTCTGGAGGGCTGGAGCTTCTAGGGTCATAGCCAGGGGCGCCGCTAAGGGGGGGTAAGTTAGGACAATTCTAAGGGCCCACGCCCTTTAGGGGCCCCCAGAGATCTGCTTTATTAGTAATAACACTACTAGTGGGGCCCAACCTCATATTTTGTCATA
>JAZGTJ010005680.1:0-26855 GCA_036877575.1 Botia almorhae
GATACATATCTAGGATTTTTTAAATCTTAGTTTGCTTTTAAAGTGGTCTTATGTTTAGCTTTAACATGCTATACAGCAAGAAAATCAATGGAAATAGAATACAGTTACAAACAAATGTAACTCATGTAAGATTAACCATTTTGATGTCTTACTACTAAGCTATCTGCTAAGGGTTCAGTAAATAGAAATCAAAACTACTTTCAGTTGTTCAAAACAAGAATGAGTTAAATTTTCTCAACAACAAAAAAAAATTATGCATGGAATCTTTGGAAATGTCAAAATAATTTTGTGTTGCCGTTGTCTATTCTCCTGTATGCTTTCCAAAGCCTTGTGTTAATATACATGTAAGTCAGTGTAAACAATACAATGCTTTGTACATTTTTTAAACCGTAAAGCTGTCAATATACTATAACATAATAAATATTTTAAATAGAACTACACTAGACCACTGGATTTAAGAACTATAACGTAAACTATACTTTGTAATCTAGAACGATAGATAGGTTATTGTAATTATATTATTATATAATTATTGCAATACCGCACTTTATATCGTAATGTACAAAAATAAAAATGCGTAAAAATAAATTGTGAACAAATGACGTCACGTTACGTCATCAAGACAAGACGGAAAGAATATCGTCATTGAGCTGCTGGATGGCATGGATCACATGTGTGAAAGGAAAGGTAGCTGGTTTCAAGGTATTACTTCTCTTCGGTGAGAGAGAACTTGATCATTTGGGGAGAAACCTTTTTGTAAAACAATGCGCAAGCATTAAAACTTTGGGAACGCTACGAACAACACAAAATGTCACGAGAAACGCCGCGAAAATAAAAGACGCATTCTCACACTTTACCTTCTTCAGACTTCGGGGATTCATAATACATTTGTGTTGTACGGAAGTGCACGGCATGGCGACCAAAGAGGCCACAGCGGCAGAGAGTTGCTTGCAAAAAGAATGCAGCGATTCCGAGAACACTATTAAAACAAGCTGCGGTAAACGTAAGAACGAAGAAGCTGATCAGTCAGCAACACAAGATAGTGCTAAAAGACGAAAGAAAGGCAATAAACTGCGTCCGGGAGAACGCTACGTACCCCCTCCACAGAAACGTAACCTGGGTGTGAGTTTCAGTCAAGAACATTTTGCAGAAACCTCGTATTATTTTGACGAGGGACTGCGCAAAGTGTATCCGTACTATTATGATTTTAAGACGTATTGCAAAGGGCGTTGGATCGGCAAAACGCTCCTTGAAGTTTTCAATAGTGAATTTCGATCTGAGTCCATAGACTACTATGACAGAGCAGTCAAAGCTGGCCGTATCAGATTGAATGAAATACCCGTGGATGACCTAAACATAACATTAAAGGTAGGAGGTCATTCCCAGATTTGCTGTTTGTGTGTGCAGGTCATTTTGCATAATGGTTTTGTATTTTGCTTTTTTAGAACAATGACTTTTTGAGGAACACAGTGCATCGTCATGAGCCCCCTGTGAGTGGGAAGCCTTTGGAGGTTCTGGTAGATGATGGTGAAGTTGTTGTGGTAGATAAACCTGCTTCACTGCCAGTGCATCCCTGTGGGCGCTACCGCCACAATACAGTCATCTTCATTCTGGGAAAGGAGAAAGGTCTTAGTGGCCTCCACACTGTACATCGGCTGGATCGTCTTACTTCAGGTGTGTTGCTGTTTGCTCGTACGCTGGAGGTCTCCAAAAAACTCGATGCTATGGTTCGTGAGAGACAGGTGAGACCCAACTTTAAGAATGACAGAATTAATTTGTCATTCTTAAGAAATAATTTTATTTTAACTTATAAAATGAAATGATCAGATTGCTACCTTGTCCATATCTGCTCATATTAAATTTTACAAGTTAAAATTACATGTCAAACTGTATTAACAGCCTCTAAAGCAAGTTGTTGAAATTTAAGGAAAAACATGGTTTGACAAACTTACAGTGTAATTATGTAAACCACAGGTTTTGTTTATTCTTACAAACTGAAGGACAATATGTATTTTGTAATCAACAGCGTCTGTGGTATAAGCTGAAGTTACAGTTAACCTGGAACCTCAATTTGAACTGCTTTAAAACCCCTAGCAAATTATTGTAAATATCCCTAACGAAACTCAACATGCATTATGTACTCTTGACCCACACTTAAATTAACCATCATTTGTATGAATTTTCACAGCTTGAGAAGGAGTATGTCTGTCGGGTGGAGGGGGAGTTTCCAGAGGGTGAGGTGGTCTGTGAGGAACCCATACTAGTGGTGTCTTTCAAGGTGGGCCTCTGCAGAGTGGATCCCAAAGGCAAGGAGTGCCGCACAGCCTTCCAAAAGCTGAGCTACAATGGACACTCTAGTGTGGTGCGTTGCCTTCCACTTACAGGTCGTACTCATCAGATTCGGGTCCATCTACAGTATCTCGGCTTCCCAATCCTCAACGATCCCATCTATGGGTCTTCTGTATGGGGTCCGAACAGAGCCAAGGGGGGGCTAGTGGGTATGAGCGATGAGGAGATTCTAGAAGCCCTTATAGAAGAGCATCGTTCAAAGGAGAGCCTGCACTTGTTGGATTTACCTGATGAAGGGATCTCAAGAAAACAAGAACAAAGGACAGCGAGTGTTGATGGTGCTCAAGAAGACAATAACAAACTGAAAGCTGTACCTAAGTTAAGTGATATTTCATGTGATGGCGGTTCTTGTGAAGTACCACTGGTTGAGGAAAAGGCTGACGACAAAAAGGAACTATGCAACAGGAGATCGACAGCTGAGGCTGAAGTGGAGATAAGCAGTGAAAAGAAAGAAATGGACTCTGTTGCAGACGAACCTCCTAAAATGGTAAAAGCTTTTGTTAGAGATGAATTATGTAGTGAGTGTAAAATTGTGAGGCCTGATCCAGCAGAGATGGATTTGGTAATGTACCTTCATGCATTGCGCTACAAAGGACCTGACTTTGAATACTCCACCCGGTTGCCAGACTGGGCTAAAGAGGACTGGGTTCAGAACTAAACAAGAATCTGATGGATTCACTCAGCATTTAATACTTGATACCACAGCAAACGAGAATGTACAATGATGTTAAAGCAACCTTCTGTTACTGAATGCATTCAGTGTGAATTGAAAGTGGCTTTATTTTACTTTGCCAGATTTTGGTGTTTTAGTTTGAATTGCTCAGTACTGTAGTGCAAGTTTATTTAAGTTTATGTAACTTCATACAGCATGTACATTTAATTCTGTACATGTCATCATGAATTGACTTGCATCCAATACAGCAATAAAATATTAAGTTGTTGATTGTTTTCTTCCTATTATCTACCTACCTAAGTAACAGTAAGTCTAAGTAGGTTTATTTAAATGTCCCAATACATATGCAAAATGTTATGTATAAAAAATGAAGCAGGGATTTTTAATAAGCTTCAGTGTAAATTTTTGTATCATTTCAAACCCACTCTATAAACTCATATAGACTGCAGTCAATTAAAAACAAAATTTTATTAAACATTGTATTTTGTCTTCAGACACATTTGTTTTATGCACAGGCGATCAACAATAGTTTTTTATAAAATACATTTTATAATACAACTGCATATTTTCTGATACATTTTGGCACAAATCTCTCTTACCTGTTACAATTTTGGCACTCTATATTGATGATGCTTTGATGTTGTCAAAGCCACATCTGTTGGCCTTAATGATAAAACTAAATCAAATTGATTATTGAAGATGAATTGGTAATGGATGATATTATCTTCAGAAAAACAGCATTTTACTGTAAAAATTCAACTGCTGCAAAAATTTCTGGTGAATTCATATTCATAATAGATTTACATGTTTGTGCACATCACGAAACACCACTTGTTACATACAGTCTTTTGCATTCTGATTAATGCATATCTCTCCAATACATAAACACAGAGGTAACACAGTTTTGTATAGGGTTTAAAAGTAGTCTTGCAGTAAATTGTAAATCTTGGTACATTAGTGATACACACACATTGAAGCATTATTTTCAAAGTAGAGAACTTTGTAATTGGTCTTCATTTTGATGGGCAGTCATTGTTTTTTAAAAGAGATACTATTATGGCCCTGGAAAATTGTTTTTTCTTACAGCCTTTATGAAAATAGTTTAACAGAATTTAACATGCAGTAAAAATGTATTGTGTACCATAAAACTACCACAGTTCCTGATAAAGGTTGTGTAAAAAGTGAAATTACTGTAAAGTTTCTTTTTATAGTACTTTTGTAGTGTTTAATAATTGATAACTATTTATTTAGTTAATTACTTGAATGATTGTTTATTATTTGAAGTTCTAAAGAATATAACACAAAATTGATAATATAATGAGTGCAAATTTTTAAAGCTCATGGCTTGGTTGTGTCAAAAATCAGGCACAGTTCTCTAAGTGTTTTTAAGTTTTACGTTTGCAGTTCAAGGCCCCTGAAGAAAGGCTATCTGTGGGTGCACATTCAGTGTATATATACATGACATGCAAGGAATCATGCTCCTCTCCACATCTGAATTATCTCTGAATTAAGCACTGTACACTTGAAAACAATTTCTCCACTGTGTAATTAACTGGTGGTGGTGCTTAGAGAATATTGTCTGATATGCATTTCAAACAGGTTCCAAAATTAACTAAGCTGCTGGGTACAAAAGTTCAGCCCACCATATAAAGTTCTGGACATGCTGTGGATTTGCTTAGTGTGTTGATGATACTGTTCAACTGCCACCTTCACCTTTTCCCTCCCGTTTGAGCCAAACATCTGGCATATCAGGTTTACTGTTGGGCAGTATCACTGGTACTTCACTTTGGCTGGTCCTCACTCTGCCGGACCCTGGAGAGGCAAGGTCAAACACAGTCTCTCTTAAGGACAAACGTAAAGTGTCCCTCTTGCCATTAAGGTGGCCAGGTTGTAACTCTTCCTCATTTTTAACAGTAGGAGGTACAGAGACAGCAGGCTCTATGTCACTTAGGCAGGTCTCATTGGAGTCTTCAAGTCCCTCCATGGAACTTTGAGACTGACATGACAGAAGTCGCTTGTGGCAGCTAGTGACCTCATCTATTGACAATGATCTTTGATTAACAGTGTCTATAGTTTGTGCTACCATGATTTCTTCCATACTAGATGAGGATGACAGAGACACGTTCCAAAGTCTGAGGCCACTGCTGGACTGGCCACGACATTTCTTGCACAAAACCTTCTCCTTGGACAGTTCACACGTAGGAGCGACTACAGGATGCAATGTGTTGTCCTTGTATGGTGATGATGTCTGGAGTGCTGGAGGTGGATTGCAACCTTTAAGGTGCCTGCTACACATTTCTTCACTGTCAGCTTCAACACTGACTCGATCATAATCTTGCCTTGGACTATGTCCACAGAACTGAATGTCATCAGAAAGGACAGAAGGTCTGTTGGACAGCTTGCTGGTGCAAGTGCTATTCTCATAGCTGTCACTCAACTGGCAAGCAAGGGGCTGCAGCTCGTACTGTTCTGGCTCATGCCCTCCGATTGGTTGCCTCTTTCTATGGTGTTCCTGATTGGGGCAGAGGAAACCATCACTTTCTTTATGAAAATTACGTCGAACCCGAGAACCTACGCCACAGCCAAACGCCCCATTAGCTAAGGGATTTGCAGTCCCGGATTCCGCAGCCGAACAGGAAGATAATATATTTTCAGTGGCCTGTTTTGTGATACATGGTAGGGATATTTTCCCACAATTATTTTGAGGACCAAAAAAGCAGCACAATGATTGGAAGAAAAACGTGGCAAAGCCGCATGCCACACACTTTACAAGCAAGAGAAAAATCCCAAGCTTCCTAAAAAGTAATGCAGTTGCAGGTAGCATAATGATGCCAACAAAAAAATATGCCCCAGCACCTGTAGCTACTGGACAACCCATTTTTTTCAGAGAATGTGCAACTCTGCCCAATCTGTCATTGTGTGGGGCCAGGCTGTATGAAATGCAGTAATTGGCCACAAAATCAACAGAGAGACCAGCAGCTGCTGAAATGAACAGTGCTTCCACACCATTTAACTGCCATTCTAAAAGTACAAGGAGTCCAACGGTAGCAAAAACACTTCCTCCCACGGCAATGGACACATATATGCTTAATGGAATATTCCAGGTCATCAGTAGGAGCAGTGCAAATGTTAGAGCTACAGAAAAGCCAGCCACCTGTAATGTCTCCGAACTCAGACATCTCTGAAGTTCATATAAACCTAGCTGGCTTACAAACCATCCTTTCTGCAATCCCATTGGAGCGTTAGAGATTTCCACATTAAACCATGATAAGACTTCTTTGTAGAATTGTGACATTCTGCTGTAGTTGAAGCTATAACGTTGTACAGTTTTAAACATTAGCACAAGGGCAGTGATTCGACCTTCTGAATCAAACCTTAGGCCTCCAGCACTGGTTGAGTGGCCCTCTGCATATTGCTCTGCCACCATCATGCCAAGGCACTGCTCAAAAACACTTGGTGGGTAAGGAAAGGGAATATTATTGCAGCAGAAACTAAATGCATCCTCACTTTCTGAGCAGCGCCGTATGGAAACCCAGTGAATCAGGCTTTCAACAAAACACACATTGTCTTCAACTGTTTCTTGGTCGGCTGACAACTGAGAATAGAAACTCTGGTTTTGAATTTTCCTGCATAGATCTTGCAACCAAAGTTGGGCTTCAGGGCTGCTCATATTGAAAGCGGGATCAATAGTTAAAGAGCCATTACTTTTTGGATCAAAGCGATCGCCATTGTCTGAAGGAATAACTCCCCAAATTAGAGTCAGCGTCATTGGCTCATCTTCTCCTTGTTTCATTCGCTCAAACATAAACTGGTGGCGATATTCTGCATCGTATCTCTCAAAGGGATGACTAGAACGGAACAGCTGAGTTGCTTTGCTGTCTGATGTCGGCAGTTTCATGCCAGGATCCACGCACGATATGTATGTTCCACCAGCTGCCAACACTGCAAACCAACAGATCCAAATATATCTGAATTTTACTACACCACAAGGCAGTATCTTTAAAAAAAGCAAGTTTGATGTATCAGTAAACCCTCGTCCTAATGTCCGTAGCTTCTGTCTCAACGTAAAAAGACAGCGTTTTCTTGAACTCGTCTCCCAGAATCCACCAGCATTTCTTAAGCAGCAGGGGTTCCACGCTGCCTTTGTGATAGGGTTTGAAGATAGCACAGCATAACGTTCCTGCAAAATAAGGGTGCATGGAAGCCAAACGAGAGCAAATAAGGTGTTGATTAACGAGGCACTACCGAGATATATGGCGTAGCATCTGACAGCTGTCATGCTGCTTATGTAGCCTGAGTAAAATGTGCCACTGGATGTCAATCCTGACACTAGTATCAAATATCCCATTTCCTGTAAAAGCCGGTTCATTCTCTTTTCTGGGATAGCTGGAGGGTTGTGGCTTAGCTGTAGTTTCCAGAAGTCAACGAAAGTGAGAGTGTGATTTAGACAACTTCCTAAAAGAATGAGGACTGAGGCAAGGTTGAGGAGTGGAAAAAATGTCAACCGAAATGCAACCTTGTAGAAAAAATATGAGGTGCAAAGTGATAATATGACAGCAACAAGTGACATCACTGCTATAAGCAGCGATCTGAGATACAGGCCCATGGTAAACAATAATCCAAGTGCTGCAAGAACAGGATAGACAGAGTCTCGTGTAAGGTAGTACTTGAAAAGTTTTTGTTTAATTCCTAGATCCATTCCTGTAATGGTGGTGTTGTTGTACGTGAGCTCGTGACCCTCTAGACGATCCAAATATATTTTCATCAACGAATCTCCTTTTTCCACCGGTAGAAACAGAACGCTATATTTTAGGGATGGGACCTTATATTCAACAGTCTGTGGCCCCAGAAAGTCCTTGTCAACAAGATAATGAAGGATCTGGAAGATACTTGACAGTTTACAGCGGTGTGGGACGGATGCACAAAGGCCAGATTTACTTCTCTCGCTACATGATGCAACCAGGCTTCCATCATGGTAATAAGGAGCACAGAATCTAAGGAGACTTAGACTTTCAGACACATGCTGTGCAGTCAGATGGAAGCAGGAAGAAACGTTGTTTAGAAAAGCCAAGTAGTTTCCCAGAGACCAGCTTGGACAGCACTCGTTCTTCATTGTAGAGCCGTCTACCTGGCAAACCTCATTAAACTGTGTTGCTGACCGAATCTGAAATAAGATTTTTTTTTAAAAATTGCATTGCTTTAAAATGTGATATTTATGTTATTAATGCTAAAATCTGAACGTTATTATTTATGCACATTGAATAAATGGTATTGCATGTCTACCAAAACATTGCATTTTTATTTTTTTTTTCATTAAGGAATTGATATTATCCCCTTTTGGTAAAATTTTTTCATTTGTTTTACCTGTGTCTTTTCCATCTGGCACATTGAGTAAATTGCGTTTAGACTCCAGAGACTGCCAGAGTTTCCAGAGCGGAAGACCAGCTGAGCATAGCGCTCTCCTACAGAACCACAGATTAGGTGATAAAAATGGCGTTCCATAAAACATGCTGTGTTCCATTTATTGATTTATTAGGTTTGGAAACTTGTATTAAACTTTTTTAAATCTCACCTGGAGCATTACAGAAAAAGTTGTGCTCGGCAGAATCTCTGTGTAACATTCTTCTTGAGCGTTGTTTAAAGTAAGATCTACTTATGTCATCTCTGTAAGACAAACGGTCCATTTTTAAATGCAAATAAAACATTTATTTAATATGAACAAATGTATTAGTATAAAAAGCACTAGTCAAATTTTGTGTTCAATACATGGTAATGTACCGCATATAATCATGCAGTCACCAAAACACACCTTGCTTTAGTTCTTTCTGTGAGTTGCCATGGAACTGTGGAAAGTGATTTTCCAGGCCCAGTGTTTTGTTGTAACTTCATCCAGGTTGCTAGCCGGATGCTTATGTCTGTTCCACGAGGTTCAAATCCCTGTGAGGGCCAATCAAAAATAATCACCATGAGTATCATTATGAAAATGCATTAATTTGAGGGACCAATTTAATAAGGATTTGGCTACTGCTGGTCAGTGAATTATATTCAAAAGAAATATATTCAAGCAGCAAATAAACTCTTGTTTAGTTTGGTTCTAAGCACCAATCATTGACAATTAGTTGTTTTGGAGTGTTCTTAATTATACCCTGTTCATTTCTTGTACACGCACAGCTGCATTACTTGTAGTATGTCACACCATTGCTTTTTTTACAATATGCATGCACAATGTACAACCAGAAGCATTTAGAGAATGTAAGATATAACACACTTGTCATATGTTACGGACATGGAAATACTCACCGACAAAGGGTCAGAAAAGTCTGGCAGGGAACTGGTCAAAAACCCAGCAACAGAACAGGCAAATAGAACTACTGTAAATGAAATGAGAACAGCCATCGGGTACTCCACTATAACCTGGGAATAGCTACAAAAAAGGGAAATAAATTGTGTTCAAATTTACATTTAATCAAATTGTTGTGGTGTATTAACCTAAATGAATTCTCCATGTCTCATTTCTACTTTTGTAGCTTTTGCACACTGCAAATTATTTTGTCAGTCTGAATTTATTTTATAATACCTCTAAATAAAAGTAAATAAAACTTAATCTAATATTGAACAGACAGTGTTAATTGTTGTGTTAATTTGCACTGTATAACCATTATAATAATGCATTGTTTATTTGGAATTTCTGGTTGTATTATCAAATAAAACTTTGACATTAGTTGCTATAAAAGCATCTCACCTCCTTGGAATCCAATGAAGGCCATCATTCCTATTAGGAAACACACAGGGATATTAGGATATTAACACCTTAAAATGAATAGCTATATGCATTTATAATATTTAGAATAGAAAAAAGTCTGGACCTCACTGTCACCATGTGACGTTGCAGAGGCTTGTGATTACTGCCATCGTGAGATTCTTGTAGCCAATGGCATTGCATTTTATTGTTACATGAAGGCAGGTGTGATTGGCTACAGCTATGGACAGTCTTAACAGGACTCGTCAAACAGTCCACTTGATGGAAAGCATTTATTTGACCTTTACAGACATTACTTGGAACTGACTGCTGTTGATCACAACAGGGGCACGCTTTGTGTTGTGGTGAATGATAGCCAGACCCCTGCGATATTTGCAGATGAAGTTGAGTAGAGGAGCGCGACTTGAATTGGCTGCCATTGTCTTCTTGGTTCTCATCGATCCTGACCGGATACATCTGAGAACTTGTACCATCACTGTCCGGAAAACAGACAGAAACCTCAGGAATCTCACTGCATAGAAAAAACATTAAGAATCATAAATTGTCTATAATAAATCTCACTATTTTGTTTTACAACAAACCTTAAAAGATATTTCTTGCCAAATAACTGAATTTGTTATATACAATTATTTGTTTTTTCCCCACACTCTTAAGTATGCATAATTCTTCTGTTTGAACAACATGCCTGCAACATACTATACACATTTTCTTTATGTCACAGAGTATCTGTCAAGAGAGTTTTTGAGTGTAGAGCTGCGTTGCTTGCAATGTACATTAGATTATCAATGATGTCTAAAAAATGTGTCAGCAAAATGCTACAAAGCCCAATTAGGCTAAGAGGAAGGGACTACCTCAGCTTACCCTGTCAAATCTAATATAAAGTCGGTTCAAATAAGGAAAAACTCACAATTACCTCCATCTCGACTGCACAGGAACTAAATATGTTATGAAACAACAGCCTAAGAAGTACTGTTGAATAATGTAAGCCACCTTGACTAAATAAATAAAAATAAACCAGGACTGTTTATTTTTTTGTCTTTTTTAGTCCTTATAAGCACTGAAATGTGACAACTGTTATGGCTCTTATACCATCAGAAGTTATTATGCTGAAATGTTAGTACAGTCTTTATTTATAGCATGCTTGTTTTTCCAAAGATATGTTGCACCTGACTCTCATTAATACCTATGTGACAAGCTATGCCAATACTGAAACACGACTGCTGGTAAGTGTGTTAATGTATGCAAACAAATCTAGGTATTAGATTTCTAAATTTCTAAATGAATTCCTTTGCTTTAAACCTTGTGTTGTATTGGGAGCTAAATTCTAGCTCCCGTTATAGCTTCAAATGATAAAGCAGCTCTCTAAATGAACACATTACAAATGCACTCTTAATCCGCACAGGAGCTGGCCTTATCTATATTAACTCTTTATTAAAACCGGTAAATAGATTCAGTAATTCTGAACAGTTTTTTGGCACTATGTTGCATTGTGTGATTTATTACAGGTTACACTGACAATATGTGGACACATGTATAAGTATGTATTTGAGTGTTACTGTAGCTCACTTGGTAAAGCATTGCGTTAGCAGCGCAAAGGTTGTAGATTCGATTCTCAGGGAGCACATGTATTGATAAATAGTATACCTGCACTGTAAGTGCTTTAGATAAAAGCGTTTTTAAAATGTTATGAGTACAGTAGCAGATGCAGACAGTCCTATTTCTTTCAATTGAGCTCAAGAACAGCAGGGGTAAGTGCTCTACATTTTACAGACTGACAGCCTATAATCAACCTTATGGTACAATACCATTTCATCTGGCAATTTCTCCTGTGGATAAATTGCTAAACACAGAGCTTTAAAAATAGCATTAGGAAATTTAATAATGCAGTGTGATGTGTAATGCAGTCATTATTCTTCAAAATTACTGTATGGCTTTGGAGAAACTGAGCCTTGTCCAAGCTTATGAGATGACCAAGTTACAGTATATTACCATAATGGTCTGAAGGCATTAAATAGTTCCATTATTAATATAAAGTAGCTTAGCATATGGTAAAGAACAGCTCACCAAAACAGACTTAATTTAATAAGCAATAAACAATTGCATCTGATGGTGAGTTCATCAATGTAATTTGGCTACGCACACGCTGCAGATGTTTTGATGGTTATCAGAAGGAGCGCAGGCTTAATTTAATTTGACAGCTCTGCAGCTGGTCCGTCTGCACTGCCAGGACTCAGAGGTGATTGTTGTGCCCTGTCAGGCTCTAAGGAGGAAATGAGTTCACAGCAGACAAGGAAAGAGAAAGCTTGTAAAGCATGTTTTTTCTGGTGAGAATCTGTCCTTAATGCACAGAAACGGAAGGAGCTTTGATTGTTTCCAGGATGGGGAAAATAAACCTTAATAAATATTACTGTAATCTCTAAAGTAAATATGCTCATACAATTCCTCATTTAACTACAGTCATCTTAAATATTTACTGGAGCTATTTACTAAATATTTAATTCACTCGCTCTCTACACACCAAAGCTTATGAGCTTATGCTGTGTTTACACATAAATATTGCACAGTAACATAGACATTCACATTAGGCCCCCCCATCCCCAATGCTTAAGCGTTTATACTTTGTTTAGCTCTTTTGTGGTAGAAGCTGTACCCTAGAATAAATGGCTGAACTTTATCAGAAACTGAACTGATGGAACAGATGCCCTAACAGAATTTCAATGAACTGCAGCCATGTTGGCTAGCAAACACTGACTAATATCATGTAGAATAATAGACACACTGCATGAGACCAAACTTCAGGCAACTTAAACCCATGATGACTCAATCTAGACATAAGGGTGAATCAGTGTAGTGACACTTTGCTTACAAGCATAGACATAATGTATCCTATGGCACACAACTTGCAAAGCAAGTTAGGATGGTGCAGCAAAATGTTTTTTTCTGCTCCTCAGAACAACAGTTTAGCATCATTTGCATTTGTGGATTTATATTTAAATCAACTCCACTTTTATGTGATATGTACGTTTGTACAGTATATCTGTAATGAAAAATTTAAATGGGAAGTGCAGTAAAATACTTTTCTACCAAATAAATATTAATGTCATTGCTACCACACTAACATCTCCCAGGCTTACTTGTGGCAGTTTTGCTTTGGGAGAGGAGGCACTTGATTTTGTGTAGAATACATGCAGCCATTTTAAGAAACATAAACAACAGATAATAACATGGAACAAAACCTTTAATTAACAAATCAAAGGCTCCTTAGAGGAGCCCACGTGCTTGGCTCGCGTTGGAAAATATAGACAAGGACTCTCCTGAGAGGGTCATACTCAAACATGAGTCACTGCATCTTCAACTGGATCTTCTCCACCAAACATGGAGAACGCATCTCACCATCTGCTCAGCGTTGATATACACACAGATTTCATCGTTATTATAATGTTATTCTTTCTCAGTGTTAATGGATCAGAGAACCTGCACTCAGCCATGATGAAGCAAAATGTCTCACTCAGAGTAACAGATGTGATGAACATTCTGAAGAGTCAATGGTCTAACACCTCATTTTAGAATCTTACTGTAGATCACGCTAGTCTGCTATTAGATTGACTGCAGCCAAAGAGAAACATGCCTGACTAATGAGGAAAAGACAAACGGAAACTAAAACGATTTTTAAAAATATGTTACGGTTCATGTGCATTAAATAAACATGTCCTTCCATTATGAATATTTGACAATATTTGAATATTATTCTGTACTACAGGTTATCTGTGCATTTTTAAGAACAAATGTAAACTTACATGTGGTTTATTCTAAAATGAATTCAAATTGGCTTTTTCACACTAAATATCAATACATGTCAATAGATCAGAAGTCACGAAAGTATATATATATGAATCAGTTCAGCGTAAACCCAATAAATGTTCATAGTTTTGTTCATAGTTCAATATCTGTACTTTTTTGTGACACCCAGCGACTATACCTCCCTTGTAAACAAAAGCCAAAGTGGAATTTAAAGAGAGACATCTTGAAGACGCGACACGCTTATACGCGTTCCTGTTTATTTGCAAAAAGCCATTTAAATGATTTGTTTTTGCTTGCAAACACACTTGCATTTATAATTGGCTATATATGCCGACTGTACCCCTGCACATACAGTGCCATGCACGTACCTTTGAGGTGGCTCCTGAGAAGGTCGCTCTGTTGTGGATAAATGTATGGTTTCAGCATCATCGCGCTCTCTAGAAATGGACTCCGTATCCATCCTCACGCTGACGCTTGTAATATCCAGCTGAAACCTGGCTGTCACTATAATATCTTTACTTCTGTGCACAGAATTAGCGATTTGAAGATACAGTTTCTAGTCGTGGTGTTGCAGGCAAAGGCTACGTTAGCTAGAGAGTATGTAGGCTGGTCCATTGTCTCTCATTGGACGTCGCTGTGTAATCGAAGGTGTTGACAGTGAGTTGAGCGGTCGCTGTTAATCTAGGGTGGTGCTGGAGAACAGATTTGCATTAGAATTCGCTTAACATTGCATGTGTGTATAGCTGAAGTCGAAAACTAGAAATGATATTGTATTTATTCCCAGCGCCCCTATCACAAGAAGCTGCAACGGTTTTCTGCATAGAATGCAACGTACCTGCCCCAGTTCATTTTATGTATTATGGAATAGACTATGCATAATTAAATAAGTAACGTCTTATATACTGTGCTTATATATTTTTTTCAGTGGGGCAGAAAACACTTCAGAAAATGGGTTATACAAATAGTGGTTAATCGAATCTACATAAACAGACACTTAAATACCTGCTGATATAAGAGCCTTATTATTATTATTCGACTGAAAAAAAGCGGCTAACATTACTTTACAAAGTTATAAGCGTTAATACTGACATTTGTATCATAAATTATTAGTTTTTAAAAGCAGTGTGCTTAAAAACAATTTAATATATTAAGCTATTACATGTATGGAATCTATTTGTGCATGTTTACTTTTACTTAAGGTGCACACCTGGTGACATTTCCAGTGACATTTCTCTCAGTGAGTGTTTTATTCCTGGGTGTCTGAAGACAGAAAGATGCATCTCTCTAATAAAACATCAGTGGCTCCCAGTGGCAAGAAATAAAGCCTATGCGTAAAAATATTTTTTGAAATAAAATTTTAATGCACAGTCTTTATAAACTGTGTTTAGTTTCAATGTGTGTGCCAGGAAGATTTGATCAATGTGTGCTGTGTGATCGATGTGAAAACGTTGCTGTCCTAGTTTAGTGTCTGTAGTTTTGTGCTACCAAAAACACTGCCACATACTATAGATAACCAATTTTATAGTGAGTGTAACAGAACACTCATAGGTGAAAGGACAGAACAATTCGGGCCTGTGAAGGTCCAGTGTTTACATGAAGCACATATGTACCATGTGTGGCACACAGATTATTAAAATTATTAAAACAGATTATTAAAAAAATTATTAAAACAGAATTGCACGAGTTGCATCCTGATATTGCATTTTGCACATTCTATTGCACATTCGTTAAACCTCTAAACAAACATATCGTCAAGATTAGTTATAAAGCCTCTTTTGTGTGTGCGTCAATCGCTAGGCGGTGATGGTGAGGTTTCATTATGTGGGAGGTGATTATTTGGCCATCAGCAATAGGACACGCCCCCGGGCGGTCCCGCAGCTTAAGGTTTCTACACTAAATTATAGTGCGCACTTTGTGTGCTATCGAGAAGCATGACCGAAGGAACTGTGTCTGAGTCTGACAGTGCAAATTCACAAAAGACCTACACGAACTTGCCATGACTTTCTCAAAGAATCCCTTCTGCGGTTTTTTGTTTTTTGCGTTGTTGTTTTTGGCTGTAACGATTGTTTTGAAGAAATGGCACTTTAGTTTGCGGGAGAAGACTTTTGGTGATGCTGCTCGGCCAGATGGTTTAACTCCGGAGCGCGACAGATTGCTTCAGCAACTTCAGGAAAGACACCAAGAACTCGAGATCATCACATCTGATCATGTACAATTTATGTATCCATATTCATCTATGAATGACAGCGTAGACTATATTAATGGGGAAATAAATTCGGACTACCTAGTTACTCTTAAAACGGACATTGGCTGCGAAGAACTTAGAGGCATAAAGGCGGTCGACTTTCTTGGTTCGGGTTACACTAAAACAGTGTTAAAAGCAGTGTTGCCTCAAGGATCCTTCGTGGCGCTGAAATCTGTGAACCATCAAGGCACTGACATGAGGTTGTGCATGGAAGACTTTAAAGATCACCAGAGCTGTCACGGGCTCGTGTCTTTCAAACTGAGGAAAGAGATTGTGTTGTTGCAGAGGCTGCAGCACCCCAATATTGTAAAGGTAAGAAAAAACATTACCAGTTTGTCATAGCGTAAAAACCTGCCCTCTGTTAAATGTTTTGTATGAACCAAGTAGATTTTTGTGGCTCCATTAAAATAGTATATACCACACATTTGATTTCAAGGAAGTTAGCACCAGTTTTAACAGTTTTTACCATAATCCAATAACCAATTTGTGATTTTAGTCAATTGTGACAATTGACCGTATGTTCCATTCCAGTTGAAAGGTCAATGTCAGGACAGTACTCTGATTGGTGGCGTCACAGCAGTTCTGGAGCAAGGGGTGCCTCTTGAGATGATCCAGCTCCTGCAGAGCCCCTGGGAAGAGCGCTTTCGAGTAAGAGCACCACCCCCCAACCTCCCATGGAGTGTTCATCAGAAACTCCCCACCCACAGTCCCCCACAGGGCATACCTGAGGTGGGGGTGGATGAAATTCTTTAGCCTGGCTGGATTAACCAGGGCCCAGTCTCCCTACCAATTTAGCCTGATCAAATGCTTTGGTGGATAATTTAAGATTTGTTTAAGATGTCCACCTCGTACTCTTCTTCACCCTAAGTTCTTAAGACAAACAACTAAAGAAAGTGTTTGGTTTCATCCACCATGTTTAAAAGAACAGTAGGTACATTAGTTTCAAGGGTATATTCAAGCTGTGTTATGAAATACATTTTCATGTTGTATAAGAAAGCCAATGGATCTGATATTTTATTAGAATTTATATAAGATTTCGGCATGACTGTTGTGTACACATAGATAGATCAACTTTCTGTATTGATCTTGAGGGAAGATTTAGGTGTAAACAACACTTTAGATGTAAGGTGTAAAAAATGAAAACATCTATTTTCTATTACTGCTGCAAAGAATAATTTTTATTAATTCTCCGTTAGTTTTTTGTTTTAAAAAATTGAGTATCTTAAAACAATCTTTAGAACAAACCAGTTTTATTAATTATTGATTATGTTTGTGCACAGGTCTGTCTCGGCCTAGTGAGACTTCTTCAGTATCTCTCTAACTCACCACTGGGTTCTGTGGCCCTGCTGGATTTCCAGCCCAGACAGTTTGTTATGGTGTCTGGAGAACTCAAGTTAACTGACTTGGATGATGCAGATATTAAAGAACCAGGCTGTAAGGACGACTCGGACTGCCTGCTGCGGTTTCCTCTCCGTAATTTCACCCTCAAATGCTCTCCTTCTAAAATCTGTGAAGGCTTGAATGAGATGAGGAACCTCTACAATGCCTACAGGTGAGAACTTCCCACATTCCATCTTTATTGTCTACGCCTGATAATAAAAAAGTTGTTTTACAAGAGCCTTGCATACAAGGGTAAGGACTTGCATGAAATCCGTCTCCCTGCTAAGCTTGTTATGATTAATTATCTGCCCCGCCGAGTGTCAGAGCATCATTTGTAGCGCATTGATCTCACAGCTTGACTTGCCACTCTGCTGTTCCTGGCAGAATTTCAGATAAATTATATAAAGTCATTATTTTCCTTTCCAGGTATTTTTTCACTTACCTCCTGCCTCATCAGGCCCCCCCATTGCTGAAGCCTCTCTTGCACAAAATAATGAACTCCACAGGTGAGCAATGTTACCTTATTTTTCTGTGGAATTCATTTTGCACTTTCTGATTGCCATTATAGAACTCAATTTGGCTATCACTGAAATGGCTTTATAATGAAAGCCTAATTTTTCTTGTTACAGGGGATTTGAAACAAAGCATTAATGAAACACTGGCTGACTTCGAAGAGGTTCTGCATATGTACAAATCTGGCTTGCACCTGGAAAATTGGCCACCATTAATAAAAAGAGGTAAGGTGTTGATTTAAATGATGGATTAAGCTTTTACGCTTTATAGCCTCCATTATGCTCTTATTCGATCATAACGTGAATAATTCTCGCGAAAAAGCGTTTCAGGGATCTCAGTTTGATGAAAAGCATGTTTCCAGTACCGTAAAGCAGATGTACTTTTGTCATAAAATGTGTGTAACTCAATCCATCTTCAAGGACGAGTTTTGTACCCAGCAAGACTTTAAGCCTCTCTCTCTCTTTGACTCCCTCCTTTTGATCTTTGACACCTATAAATCAATCACATGACCTGAATGAAGCAGCACAGATGTATTAAAGCAAGTGTTGAATCCACAAAATAATATGTGCAAATTCACAACAACTCTTGTAAAAAGGTTTTGCAGATCAAGAGATATTTACTGGGTGGTTCTTTTCCTCCTACCCTAAGATTTTGGCAAAGCTGTTGCTTTAGTGTACTCGTCTTTTGTTGTACCCCATTCATTTGCGCACACACGTAGTAACATAAGATTCTGCCACCTCTACTGTGAAAGCAGAAGAACATTTCTCTTGCTAATATTTTGCAGATGGGTGTTGAGTGGATCTTGAAATGGTTTTAATGCATTTTTTTTCTTTGTGCAGATTATGCTGTCCTGAAAGGAATGAGGAGTGTTGGAAATATGGAATACAGATGCTGGCCGTCATACAGCCAGCAAGGCTGCATGCTATCTGTGCACAGCGCCAGAGAGGCGGCAGTCATCTGCAGCTCTCACCCACAGTGCACAAGCTTCTCTCTGAGCAATGAAAAAACATGGACAGGTCAGTGTATTAATAATAACAACATTAATAATAATAATAATAATAAGCTCTTATATATATATACAACTGATTTAAAAACAAAAATAAAAACATTAAGAAAGTTTATTAAGAAAATGTAAAACCTAAATTAATGTAAAATTCATATTTATATATGAATTGAAAATTAGCGAGAACAGAAAGATATGTCTTATTTATCTTTTACATGATATATGTCTTCTTGATTCTTTATCATAAGGGTATTCAATCAAATTCAAACAATATTTCTTATAGTAATATAAGAAAAGCAATATGATTTATGTGATCATTTACCTTATAATATATCTAAGTGTCCTAAAACTAGGTCTGTTTTTGTCAGTACAACCATAGTGCCACAATAATATGTGTTCTCTCTAAAACTTAAGCTAAATATATTCTTATTTCACTCTAAAAGATAAAAACATGTAAAGATTAATTGAATGCACATGTAACTCAAAACAGATGTCCAAGCAGTAAAACATTGGTATAAATGTATATTATTTATAAAGGCATGTGTTTATAAGGAAAATGGTAGCAATAAATCCCCAGCACTGCCTAACTTTCAACTGAAAAACATCAAATAAATATCTATCTGATGAGCAGGCTTTCAATAAACCAGTGACTACCTCTATTCAGCATTATAAATCATCTGAACATATGTCTGTTGTGTCTCTTTGGAACATGCTGTGTCTAACCCAAGGGCTTGCCTTGCCTTTACTTGTCTGCAGGTCGACATCTTGCCTCTTTCAGAAGTGGCTTCAGCCATCTGGTTCCAGATGTGAACTCAGCAGTGTACATGAGGAGAGTTAGGGCCTCAGGAGCAGTGCTTTGAGAAAGAAAATGAGAGGAACTGGGGGAAGGGGAGAAAATTTAGACAAATGAATGTTATATTTATAGGCATCTTACTTAATGATGTTTGATCCCTCAGCCAATTCTGCATGCTGCCAAGGAGCTTTTAAAAGGATTTCCCTTCAGGTATAATTAACCTGGGGATAAAAAACGAGAAAGAAAAATACAGCCTCCCAACTTTTTTTATTTTCCTTCTGTCTTGTGTTCACATGGCACGGTCCACTGAAAGGACATTGAGCCTCTTCTACAATGGCTAATGCCTGCAGGAGGAAAAAGAAAACAAGCTCTTTCACAGATTTACTTTGATGTTAATGGGGCCAGAAGTCTGCTGCATTTTGCTGGATGCCAGTATGTGCATAGAACCGTGTCAATAGGCAGAAAAGTGCTGAAACCACAGAAGTGCAGGAATGTTTAGTGGGAACTATTGTCCCTCCTGCATTACCCTATATATATATAGGGGTGGGGTCCAAACGTATACCAGATTGAAAGTTTATTTAAATTTGGAACTGAACAAATTTTTACACTGTTGTGTAAAATTAGAAATATTTAGGATTCTTTTCGCTTAAAATTCCTGGTCAACTTGGTACATTGATAACATTATTTTCAATGAAAGAACTTCATACTAGTTTTGACTAGACTTTTTGACTTTGTCTACTAGACTTTATGACCTCGCTGTTTGTATTTATACTTTCATCCCATGGGTGTGTCAGTTTCTAGTTCTTTCAGAGAAAGAGATATACATTTCATTTGTGTGGATATGTTCATTCTGCATTCTGTCACGTTCCAATGCTTTTGTCTACAAACTAAGTAATAAAAACGTGTTTTGTTCTCTGTTTGTCTTTGTGTCTCATCACTAAAGACATTTTATTTAGATCAACAGAACAGTGAACATACGAAACCAATGGGAACAGAATTTTTCAATATAGCATTAACAAAAAACTTATGTCTTTGTTGTTATTAACTACATCAATATAACATCTGAATTCCATCAGTGCTTTCCATTAATTCACCTTTCTGGTGTAAAATCAGCCATCATTTTACAAATGTTTTTGTAAAGACCTTCACAGCACGCAGCTTCACAAAGTTTATAGAAACCCTTCCCAACTGCATGCCAATAAATCACTTGCAGGGTCATTATAGTTTAATTGTTACATATAAATGCAGCTTGTTTGGGGCCCCTTTCTCATGGAGAAGCCCCAAAACAATGGCGCATTAAGAACAATTAAAGTAAACCTGCTGTTAACACGAATGGAGCAGCCATCTGCCCTAGTTAGGGGTTTCCATTCATGAGTACATAGATATGCACAGATAAGCCCAGGGTTAGTCTAGGGTTTCAGGGGTAGGAGAGTTCTCCTGAAGGTTCTGGGATTTGGCCACTGATAAGATCTTATTCAATTATTCAACATTATCTGAAACACTTAAAATGAGAATGATTTAAATGTCAAGCGAATCAGTGATGGAATTAACCAAAAGTTTACCCACAATGCAAGTTGCTGAATAAGGGGCAGAATCATGTAGAATCGGTAGATAGTGTTAAGGTGATGCCACTACACTTATTTTTGTGACTTCCACAGTTTTTCAAAAACTCAGAAAACCACAACAGTCACAAATGGGTTTGCAACCTTTTATACCACAATTAAATGTATGGAATCCGCTGTGTTTATTTTGGCTTGTACTTTGATGGAGTAATGGGAGGCATGACTTGTAGTTGTTTTTGGCCAAACTCACAAAACCATGCATCACAGAGCACATATGGAAACATTACAATGAGTGTCTAACACACTCTCGTCATTTTAAATAGCTCTGCATATGTTATTTTAAAGCAGAAATCAATCATATATATGAAAAATCTATGTTTACAGTTTAAAATGAACTTTTCTCCTCTTTTTAAATCCTTGTCTTTTGAAACACAGTATGAATTTCTGTTGCTGACTGTACAGCATAATTATGTTTTTTAACTTTAGTTTATTTCTCGTGGTTGGCTCAGAGTAAGAATACAAAGAATGCTTTTCCATTCTTCTGTACCTACCAGTGTCTCTAATATAGTGAGACTCTGTTGCTGCGGTTTTAACTGACAGCCGGGCAGTTGTGTGGTGTTGGAGTAGATTGTTATTGCACCCTGCTCTTTCCCTGCCATTTTGTTTCTTTAGTTTCCAGTTTCACCCAAGTTATTTCTATTAGTCTTATTCATGACCTCCATCTGGAAGTGATATGTAGCCCAAAAGCAAGCCAGAGCTTGTGGTTTAGAAATATGTTGCATTTGTGTTTGGAAAGCTATAAGGAACTTTAGGAGTTTTCAGTGGAGGATACAGTTTTTTACCCAGGCTTGTGTGTAGACTGAAATCTGGAAATACAGAATAGTCCCAGTTTTGAAATCATACTGGTGGGATAGTAGGGTAGACAATAGAAAATGCTTTGATAAACAAATATTTATTTAATTATTTATTTTTATGATTCACTTGAAAATTATTCCTGTTACAAAATGGATGTCAACTAGCTAGGGTGCATCATGTTTATAAATACTCCAAATTAATCTAATCTAATTTATAAATTTAATTCATGCCATAAACACGACGTTTAATGTTCAAAAAGGCAGACGAGTGATTCAAATAATTATTCAAATTCGATTTATAAGCCCGAAATGGACCAACTCTGAACTCTGAACTAAACTGAACCGGACTTTTCAATTTAGCGTTGGGGACGCTTTTAATCCCGAATGCAATGCGCATGCGCGACATATGAAGGCGACGTAATGTTAAAAAGAAGCTACTGAAACAAATGCTACTGTTATGCTAAAACGTAGCTGCTTGTATTTGTTATTCTCATATAAAAAAACAATAATGTTTGAATGTAAATGAATATAGGTAAATGTTAAATATGCTGCACCGGTCATATCCAGCAATACTAATGAAAACAACAAAACAAAAATCATGACCGATGCTATTTTAAAAGCAAAACGCAGCAACTACACTACTCTTTTGTTCGGACAAAGCGAGAGCAAATAACGAGTAAATAAAGAGTAAAGGAAGTAACAAGAAAGTGTTTGTGGGTAGCAGCTCTAAAAGGTCATTTCTGCAGTGTTTCCGAAGCCTGAATTGGCAACGGAATCCATGATATACACCCTTAACAGGTAACCTCTTCTTATTTTGTTTACACCCTCAAGTTTGGGATTAAAGAGCATATTTAAAATCAGTGTAAAGTCTCCAGCTTCAAGCGTGTCATAGGCATAGTGTTACCCCCATTCCTGCCCCCTGTCCTCTTCAGATGCTTTTAAAACGCTCTGCAGTTAAGGGTCATCCATCATAGTAGATCCACGGGGGCTCTTTTTCACCACTGTAGACACACAGAGGTTCAGTAAATCATTCTGGTTGGCTGGGCTTTCTCCTGCCAGAGGCCTGAATACAGGCTTGGGGCTCACAACGCAAGGGTAGACAGAGCTGCAGGCCTGGTTCTGGTGCTAGGCCAGCTGGTAGAGAAATCAAAGCTTGTAAGCCTTTTGTTTCTGAAGGCCTTCTAGCTGTGCCTGTTTTACAGTTTCTCATGGGGTCTAGGAACATGCTTACTGAATTTAGCAAGGCCTTCGACATGAACTGAGAATTGTTGAATAGTAGATCAAATGTAAAAAATGGTTGTTGTTAGTTCAAACTATATATTTTGTATTGTGTGATATTAACCCTGGCACTGAATAAACATTAAGTGTTGGTGCACTACATTGGACATAACTAATACGTAACAAGTTAACAGCCTTAACGAATTAAGCATCAGTTCACTAAAGTTTTAACCGAATATATTATTTAATCTGTACATTATGCTATTGAGACTGATTTACAGCTAGCTGTCAAACCAAATATAAGAAGTTTACTTGTACTGTGAGAAAAGGAGTTTAGACATTCCAGCTTGTTATTCAATAGTCTTATCAGAGTTTGTGTTAAAAACTTCAAGGCACAAGCACAATGTGTTAAGGCGGCTGCAATTAGCAGATTGCCCCAATATCCATAAAACAGTTAAGGAATCAGTCAGGAGACTGTTAAATTTGGCACCATTAGGAGTTCATTAGTCAGCATCATCACGGTAGGGTAAATTTCTCTTCAGGAATATTTTTAAAATGCAAATCACCACCAAATGGACTAATGAGTCATAAAACTGTTTTTCTGTCAGTCTTGTTAGGGAAGTTCTGTCAGGATGGTTGGATAACATCCCTCCACCTAAGGGCAGCTGAGGTGAAATGTCCACCTTTACAAATTATTTAATATCTGAAGACATGTAATCTTTGATGTTACAAACTCTGTCATGTAGACAAACAGGGGAAAAGTTATCTTTAAACACTATTTAACGTGACTCTGAGACTATTTACGATCAATTTGTGATAATAAGCACCAATTTTGTGTGTTTCAGGAGCACATTAAGGCAGTAATAGTAATTTTCAGTGATTACTCTGAGAAAACAACCAAGGGACTGATCCAGGCTCCAATGGGCTGGAGAGGTTGCTGGAGAGGGGGGAGTTGAGGTTACGTTTGGAGGTTGCTTTTGACATGTGGGTGAAGATACGTTTGGAGAGAGGGAACCCCCCTGAGAAGTTCTGCAAATAAGGATTCAACCATGTGGAGATCTCAAAGGGCCTGCAGAGGTCCTGCAGAGCCTGGGGATTGAGCCAAGTCAGGCTGATTCAGAACCATGTGAGTCCCTTCCATATGCTACTTTCATGTCTGTGATAAACAATCACAGCCTATAAAGTACAGTCAGATTTCAGAAGTAATCTGACAATTCTGATAAAGCCTAGCAGAATCCTACCAAGGTGTTGATGGGGACCTCAGATTGACCTTTAGTGGTTTTAGAGAGACTCCCCCAAAGCAAACATGTTTTTGCAAAGTCAAACACTGACAGAGCTTACTGTAGCCTACATGCCAAACACTAGTGAAGGTGAGCATGTTTAAAGTTAGAATCACCTGCTAGTTACAAATGGTTAAGTCTAAAATTGCATTATGTTAATTAATTCAGTGGTTCCCAATAAGGGGTACTCAGGCTGGTTCCGGGGTACTTGAAAAATAAATAGATGAATGATAATTTTGCATAATATTCAGCATAATGTGAGTTAAAACACATTCAACACTCTAGTGTTTATTTAAGGGGACTTGAGCAGTGATGTACATAAGACAAAAAAGATGAGGAAACACTGAATGGCCTTATGGGATCTTATGTTATATATCTTTAATGGCAACAGTGATCTGAAGTGTATTATATCTTAATACATTTATAGTAGTATATCTTGTGTTATGTATGCATGCTAATGTATGCTGTTGTAGGGAATATAACAACCCCACTTGCCTGTTTACCAGGCTGCAGTTATTAGTTAATCATGTTCACTAAAAAATATTCAGTGATCTCCAGTATTCCAATTCCACTGTTACTCAAGCACATACTCAGCCACTCAGTTTCACCAGCTTTCCGTTTTCAACACAAATCTATAAGCATCCAAATATAGCGATAGCAATCGTAAATGTAACTTTGCTACAATAGTGCCACCTGGTGGTTAGCTTACAAAATGTCTAAATGAACCTACTGTAAGATTTTGTGGTATGTACTATCCTGGTTTGTCTTAAGCAGATAATGGAATCTATTCAATAATTCATTTTTTTGGTCACACAGTCATGGCTTGATGAAACAGTGAGATCAAAAATATCTTTGATTACACTAGGAAAACGTTTATAAAGAAGTATCATTGCTGTTGTTCAAAACAGTTCAAAAGCAACAGTCTAAACAACTTAAAAACTTTCCGTGATTTTATTTTTATTTTTTAAAGACAGCTGGATAGCTTCACTGCTCTACTAAATAGGAGTGGCACCATTTGTATCCTGGAATGGAGCCCGTAATGTAGCAGGTCCGGTCAGATTAAATGGATTCACTCGAGAGAGAAGAGGGAGGGTGTAAACATATTTATCCTCCAATAGTGGCCAGGCCATGAGTGCTTGATTGGCATTCTTTGCATCCCATAGTTCTCAGCTGGCCGGCAAGGGCAGACGCAGAGAGGTCTGATGTACGCAATCTCAAAGAGCCTTTTGTTTATCGCCCGAGTGTTGTGTTGGAAACGCTCCATTTAGAAAGCCATCGGAGAGAGTTTTCCACTATACTCCATAATGTCAAACTGCGAGGAACTTCTGATGGGTGAGTATCCAGTGACAGGGAATTTCTAGATTTGTCCTGTTTTTGGCCTGGTTCCATGGTGACAACTCATTCTGCAAATATGCACTCATACTCTGCTTGATGAGAGTGCAAAGGTTTTAGCCTTATATGGCTTCTCTCAGACTGTTCGTCTCTATCACTGGAGATCTTAATAGAGAAGCTATCATTTTACAAATGTTCTCGAGCTCTGAGTGTGTGAAGGCTGGTGAAGTAAAAAGGGGAAACCCTGTGTTATAGTCGCTACAGATTATTTCTGTGGATCATGTGCAGTTTAGAACTGCCGCAGCTGTTATTTGTAATATCTGTGCAGCAGAGTGCTGTGTTGTAACGCGCTTCCTGCATGGCGGTACATTAATAACTTCACATAATGCACCCTTGAATGGACATGCAAAGAGCTGAGGCTGAGAAAGTCTGAGCGCTGGCTGGCTGCACAGCAAAAACAATCGGGTATAAATAGATCTCCCTCCTGGTGTGGCAGACGGTACCGTTTTTCAGACATTTTACCTGCTTTAGGTAAAACTCTGTAACACTCTGAGGTAAAAATGAAATGTCTTGGGTAAAGACAGCAGTATTCTGTAAATAATCAGATTTAAACAGTTTGTCTTAATTCTTTAAATAAAATATTATGATGTCGCAAATTGTTACATTATTGCTATCAGCGTATAAATTATTAGTACTGCAAAGTTGATATAAAGTTGACTGCAAAGTGCATACCAGGTTGAGCGCCACCTGGTATGAAGGACAGAAAAGTCATAATGGAATGTGTAATATTTTAAGGTTTGTTATGAGAATGTAGTAAGTGTCTTCCAAATCTCTCTTTGGAATATGTAAGATCTCGTTGTTGTGTTTTCAGGGTCAGTGTTATCTGTTGTCAGGAATCTGGCATATCATTGCTATTTGCATGCCTCCATGTTTGAAAATATATACAGCTTTTAAGCAGTTTTAATTTATACAGGTTTTATGTAGTTTGACACAAAAGTTTGTTGTTAGTATGATGCTGTTTAGCCACTATTTAGTTATTGTGCTGCTATGTTGTTTACTATCAGTGTACTACTAGTTATCATTTTACTAGTT
>JAZGTJ010005681.1:0-26851 GCA_036877575.1 Botia almorhae
GTAAATGATGGCAGAATTTTAATTTCTGAGTGACTTATGCCTTCACAAACATTAATTAAAATAATAAGATCATGATTTTGCTTGTAATAAGGATAAACGATAAAGAGAAACACAAAAGCATAAAGATATTTAAAAAACAATAAATGAACTTTTTTTAAATGACATCATCAAACATCATAATTGGAAGATGCTAATAAACATTTTTAATTTAATGTTTATGAAATGAATGACAATACACACACACAATGTCATTTAAACCCACGAGAAGGGTGTTAAAGCCGCAAAGAAAAACACAAGGAGCATGCAACCCAACAGACAGTTTGAGAGACATGATTTGATGGAAATGATGGAGTGTTTATATGAACTGAGAGAGACACGATAATGCTGAAGATGATGATGTTATACAACATGCAAACAATCTCTACCTATTTAACTAAGCAAAAATTAAACCAGGATAATAAAATCTCAGTCCAATCCCACAATTCAAAGGGGGATATTGCCTGTGGACACACACACTACACACACACAAGTACAGAGTTTCTACTCTTATGTAGCTCCCATTCTATAAGTGGGTTATGCTCTGTACTCATGTGCTATACTCAACACATATGTGATTCCTAGGCTTAAAATTATGCTCTGCTACACTTAGCATTACAAGAGTGCTGATATTCAATATAAAAGCATTAGGACACTTTTTTGTATAACTCTGCCTGTCTGACTGCAGGTAATCAAAGCCATAAAGAATGCTTGTGTTGTGTCTTATATAACTGTCTGTAACATTAAATCAACAGTGTATTAGCCTACATCACAAACTAAAGCTAATTGCCTAAGCAAGTCACCAAGCTGCAGTAGCTACAATGTGGATTTTAGATTCATGAACATTCAGTTAATTTTGCACTTGTAGCATATTTATGTAAATGTTTCTTGGTTCCTCTTCATTCACAGAACTCTACTGGGGGATTTTCAAAGCCTGACCCACTTCTGCAGGAGATGGTTGTAAAGACATTGAGTTGTGTCTCTGCTTTGGGCAGATCTGCCTGTCCCAAATTCACATTCTGCACAAGAGATGAGCTGAGAGCAAAGCCATCTGACTGAATCAAACCACAGAGAGATCATCCAATATCAAGCACTCAGGCAACTGCGTGAGATAAGTGGAAAGTATGAGGACGATCTAAGAGTTTTTTTTACGAATGGTGGAGGATGAACACAAAGAGCTCAGAGCTTCTATCTCTCAGCGACCACTCCAATCGAAATGGTTTAACAGACGATAAAATGCCCGCCTCTTGCACAAGAGGACATTTATAGTAACTTAGCTTCTTTAAATGCATTCCAGATAGAACATAAAAATATTACATATTTATACTAAGACAAAGGACATGATGCGTATTTTGGGTTAACTAGTTGAGACCACACCATAAAAACCCATTTAAGATTTTTTTCTAGAGAAAAAAAGAACAACAAGCATAATCACCACAGGCTCACTTTAAAAAATGGAGAGAAACTCTAGATTTGGAAGGAGAAGCTTTAAACTAAAGACTCTTTAAACTGGTCACATAAACATGACCCCCCCCCCCCACCTACTCACAAACTGGCCTCTTAAACCGATTGTAAAATGTTTCTTGGGAAAACATGAATTCATAAACTGAGTTGCATGCTCCTTTAACAGAGTGTATTATGTTTTCTCATATCAGTCTCAATGGCCACATGTACACTGCAGCAGAAAATGGTTGTCACTCCACTTCTGAGTTCTCATTTGAGCCCGATTATTAATGGGAGTGGAAAACGCATTCTAAATCCAAATACACTTTACAAAAGTGTGGTGCAAGAAATCACAGGGAATGAGGTATGTCTTTCAAATCACAAATTCTGAGTGTGTATGTGGCCAATGTTACACACTGATGCTACTCTACTACAGGCAGCAGTCATTCTCCAAGAACGACCCAGCTGGCCGTCCATGCCATGAAAGACAGAACAAGTACATAAAAGTCTTCAATAGTGGTGGGCCTGCACCATTCTCTCTCGCTAAGGATTGTGGGATTGAATGTGATTCTTAGTGCCACTTTGGGCAATTGGGGAAGTTAAGCTGTCCTTTCAATGACGGCCTCATCCGTTTCCTGAGAACATAGAAGGAGCTTGTTATAAAGAGTCTGAGATAATGTTGGATCAAAACAAGGATCTGACTGTACACCATGTACCTATAACACACCATGTACTTATGGTCATGAAGACACAATTTGTGAATATAGATATGATTCGGATGGGAAATCGAGTTTAAAATTGGGTTTAGATGACAAATGAAACCACTACGCCAGCACAGCAGGTGAAGTGTTATATGTGCTAGTGTAAACGGGCTTGGATTGCCAGGCAGAAATGGTGTTTGTGTTAAGGAGATTGTGTGGATGCTGTCTTACCCTCTGTTTGTTCAGGTTCCCTGGGCTGGCGGGAGATGGACTGGGCGATTTTGCAGAATGGGGTGTGGACAGCTGACTGACTGGTGTCCCATTCACTAAAAAAGGAAGACAAAAACTAAGTTTGCTTTAAAAAAATGAGAAAAGTTTGTGAATGAAGCTGAGCAAAAAAGCCACAGCAGGCAGTCAGGGCTCTTATATTCAAACAGTGAACATTTCAAAAGCTCATCTGTGCGTAAGAAGAGAAGGAATCGCCCACACAGCTGCTCCTGCTTCCCACATTTACATCCCAAAACAAATTCTCTCCGGATGGAGCGCAACACACAAATCTCTTTATTCGGCAGACTCGCAAACAGATTCGCATCTTCTAAGATCCGTCAGTCACAGTTCAATTGACTTACACGGAAGCTTCGGATACTCAGTCAACACCAAGCTAATTCATATTCACAGGCAACTACCATTATTTCCTGAATCGGTTTAGGAATTATCGCGTGTCAGTTTAATGCGCTCTCATGTGCTACTGTGTTACCAGGACACCAAAAATGTGTCAAGATTCTGCGCCTATCGAAGATCCTCTACCAACTACAGGAAAATTAAAACAGGTAATCAAGGAACAAAGCAATCAAGGTAATGAATATTCCTGTCTATTAATATTTATTTGTTTTTATCGATTATGATTTAACTCGAACAAAAGCCACGGCTATGAATGAACGTATTCATCAACATAAATAGCAACGGGTGACATTATAATCCAAACGGATGTGTTTTTCTCAACTGCGACCTTTTTAATATATAATAAACATTATAACTGTATAAATGTAAAATATTGAATACAAACTTGGTCGAACTCATTATTTATGTCAGGTGTAACTGTACAAAAAAATATCATCATCAACACCTGTATGTTCATGTAAACGCGCCTGAACAAACAAGAAACCGACAGCCTACCTGAAACGCACGGATAAGAATAAAATAAATCCTTATCGCATCATAATTGGCTTATTAAACGGCATTAACAAAAATCCCTCACGAAAGATTAAAAGCAACTTCCGGCGTATCCGCAGAAGGGGAGGAAAGTCGCGTCCCCTACCTTCGTATTGCAGCATCTTGAGTACACAGTGCTAATCCAGGTGACAGAAAGCAGCAGCTCTCGTTGAGCGCGAATGAATGGAATAGCTGAGAGCGGAGAGGAGTAGAGCGCGTGAGCCGCTGAGAGCTCATTGGCTGGCGGTCCGCCTGCGTACCTGTGACGCGGGCCTGAGCCAGCGCTGTATGGTAGTGGGCGGCGCGTTCGAGCTGAGGTAATGGTAGAAACGCGCCGAACCTTTTCACCGACGGACCTTTAATGGCACTCGAACCGCGGCCAGACACAAACCAAAACAAAGACACAAACTAACATCTTCAAACAGAATAGACTTATTTCTGAAGTCCTGAACCACGTGTGATGAAACGAGTTATAACAGGAAATATCAAGTAATATATATTATATTATTAATAGTATAGTCTAAATTTACTTTCCTTTGTTTCTTTATTATTTACTTAGTATGGTATTGGTTATTTAGTAACTCCGAAAAGAAAAACTGACTAATTTAAATGTCTATGAAAGCACTTCAACACAAAAGCATTTTGGCACCATGACATAATCTATGTGGGGTTTGCTGAGCACTGACAACTATCAATTATTGCTCTCCCAGCTTTTAAGATGTCAATAACTTTATAGTGCACTATTATGATAAATTTTAAATGGCATTTTGCCAATAACAAATGAGCTTTGTGTTAAAGTTTTGGAGCTCTACCAGATGTAGTGTGTTAGTGCGTGTGTCAGACTGGGGCAAAAAAACACCCATTGCACTCATTAGCACCATCTGTGGTGCTTCATTAATGTAATGCGGGTGATGCTTCACACGCTGACATCACGGTTTTATTTTTGGGGTCAGTTCTCCAACACGTTCTTAATGTTTTCTACCAGAAACTGTGACCACGGAGCTGAGCTAACAACCCCAGCGGTGGGACAACATGTCCCCTCAGTGACTATAGTGGTTACAGGCTTGGTTTTGAACTTTGACAAAGAGAATGGACAAATAAAGCAAAATGTGTGTGAGAAAGTGTGTGCAAGTGTAAACAGGTTCTACAGTTTAAATGTAGCCTGCATCAAATTCTCCAATGCACTGCCAGTAATATGAACGAATCGTTCACAACACAAACCTGAAACACAATAAACACAATCTACATAAACTGCCGCAGCTCTGGAGAATGTGACAGCACTGTAGGAGACTGCTGGGAGAGGCCATATTTTATGCATATTTGATGCGTTTTTTGGTTGTGTAGAAATGATCGTTTTTAACACAACTACAAATTTAGATGCAGAAGAGAGGGATGGGTACCTTGTGAATCTGCTCTTGTGTAACATGTTCAGCTGTGGGAAGATGGATTCATTGCTATGACCTCTCATCTCTCTCTCTCTCTCACTCTCTTTCTCTTAGTCTTTGCGGTTTTCTCTCATTCTTCTCTTTTTCACACAAGGTGCATTTGAGTTTGCTGTTTGCATCTGACCCTTTGTGCATTATTGAAAGCGAGGATGTGGTCTGTTAAAGCATGGCCTCTCGCATGGCCCGTGTCCTGATCTAACACTAAATCAGAGCTCAGAGCAGAAACAGCAAAGCTTGCGTGTGTGAATATGAATGATTTATACTTCCATGTTTTTCCCGAACACATTGCATAATATAATTTACAATTTAAGGGGTGGCAAAATGTACTGTAATTGTAACCTGCTAAAATTTGTAGTCACTGGCTGAACTTAACAAATTACAATTACCTGCAATTAAGTTCTGCACGTATATGGTCAAAGCATGCATATTTGCATATATATTGAATACACATACATATGTACACTGGTATATTATTAAAGCATGCAGACAATGTACAGAATCCACACTCTGTTCCTCCACTGGGGCTAGATTCTGAGTACATCTAAGTAAATTCAAGCAAGCAGTTCTGTCTCACAGTGGATATCATTTTTAATGAAATTTCTATTTACGGTGCACCTATGTGATATGCCAGACAGCGTTTCAGAGTGGAGAGCAACACAGAGGCAACCAGGAGACAGCCTTATACCTCAAGCAATAAAACTAGCTACAAAGAATTTTATCATTAACAACAGATGCTTCAAGTGAAATCAGACATCAAAACATTATAATATGCATAAAAAAAGATGGTCAAGTACATGGCATGGAACAATATACTGTCAGAACTGAAAAAAAACAAGCCATCTCATACATTTTCTAATCAGCTCGATTCCAGTGCTTTTACAAACCACTAATATAAGCTGATATGATTACTGATATATTGTAGATCCCCTATGGATAACATATTCTCATATTGTTGCATATAAGGTCAACAGGAAACAGTACTCATAACCCATTTTAGTTCTATAATGCATCATATTTTCTGAGATTTCCTGCAGCAGTGCATGTGCTAACAGATTAATAAGCAGCTTGTGCGTTTGACTGATATGAGCTGTGTGACCGGCAAGAATTACAGAGCAGGAATAATGATAAGGTCTCTGAATTAGACACTGATTGACAGCAACTCTCTGACAAGCTTACTCTCTGGTGCTCTAATGAAAATTACTTCCTGGATAAACTGTTTGAATCAAAATTCTAACTATAAAGCCAAGCTCATCCGTGCAACTCAAAGGAAAGCCTACCATTCGTTTTTAAGGGGAAAATCTATTCATGTTCCATTGGAAGCGTCTGATCCACTTCTGGCCAAGGTAAATAGGACAGACACAGACAGAGATGCAGTGTGCTGAGAGTCTGTCTCAACACACTGCACAATAATGTGACCAGCAGATTTGAACCATATCTGTCAGCCCACACAGCTGTTTATAAATATGACAGTGAGAAGCTGTTGCCTGTCTCGCTGTATGGTCTTTGTTAAAGCGCCTCTGAATGTGTTGTTATGCCCTGCACTCGGTCGCACGGCTCAAACTGTGAAAAATTCATAGGATGACACGAGCTTTGCTTTCTGTTGTGCCAGAAACAAAAGCCATCAAGTAATTGTATACAAACATCGGTGGCGTTTATATAAACTCATCAGCTAAAGAGCGTTTATGTGCGCGCGTTCATGTGTAAAGGTGTGTGGGGCACTCTCCAAAAAATTCAGCATACTATACTTAGCCTAACAGCTCTTACAGGGTGTGTTATATAAACAGCATGAGGGCTAGAAGAAGAGCAGTGCTTCATCCATGGCTTCTCTCACATCAGCTAGGCTGTAAGTAAACACGGCTAAACCTGTTTTTAAAACCACTGATCTGATTCATTCCAAGAAATATCTCACATTTGACCTACACCGTCTGACAGATTAAAAGACGGATGTCTGTCTATCAGCCAGGCTTTTAGTTCTGATTCGGACTTTTTTTGTCTTGTAAATAGGCCGTTGTCTTTTCCCAAAGCTATCGGGAAATAATTGACCTCTCCAGCATTTCTGCCCAACAACAGGACAACAAACAGGTCACAGAAACTATTAACTGCAATTGCAATCATTTTGACATACTGTGTCCCTCTAGTGGGATGCCAAGTACAGATGCCTTCACTGTGGTGTGGTGTGTGTATATACACCTGCCCACACTGGCGTGGGCCTCCTGGTGCGAAATGTAAAAACATGGGCGCTGTGTGTATGTGTATGTGTCTTATCTAGGGACTGACTAATCTAAAGATCTAAATACGTTGTATTAATGTAGACATTTAAGCTTTGGAGACCCCCGCACCCCACATCATCTTAGAAAGATTTTTCCTGGTAACATTTTATAACAACTTTTAATAAGAACATTAGGTAACATTAATGTTTATAATGTTTACATAATGTTTGCATTTATGTGTCTCTAGCACAAGGTTGCCCGATCCTGCTTTTGGAAGACCAATGTCCTGCAGAGTTTAGCTCCAACTTGCCTCAACACACCTGCTAAGTTTCTAATCTAACTAGTAAGATCTTGATTAGCTGATTTAGATGTGTTTGATTAGGGTTGGAGCTAAACTCTGCAGGACACTGGCCCTCCAGGATCAGGATTGGGCACCCCTGCTCTAGCAGCACTAAAAAAAACTAAAAAACAATGACTTTTTTTGCTAATAGGATTCCCTAAACACACCACCAACACATTTTTCTGTAACATCATTGGTTAGAAAAGTTACAAATTAATAATTAGAAAACTCAGGAAACTTTTGTTTTTCATGTACCCCTGTAAAAAACCCTGGCAACAAAATCTCAAAATACCCTGCATAACATCTTTTTTAGTTTCTGCAATCTTTATTTTGAGACCATCATCCATTTTAGAGCCACACAGTGTGATGCAACTTTGCATAAACACAAAAGTACATTATCAGTCACACTGCAGTAAAATCCAGACCAGGCAATGAAATCTTTACAAACATGAGTCAAACTGGCACATTCTCCCTCGCCTCAGGGTTTCTCATAAGATTAACTGTCTGCAGAGTGAAAATGGCTGACTGGCACACTGAGCGCTTGAAGTGAAACCCATTCTGCACTTTTATGGATCACGTCTGTAGATGTCTGCTGAGAAAGAGCTGCCTGACTCGATCTGATGAGCTGCGCTCTCCGAGCCTGCTTCCGCCAAGCCTTCCAAACAGGAAGGGATGCCCATATATGGGCACCTCTATTGTTTCCAAGGCACAGCTCCCTTAGCCAGCGTCTCCATGACAACCAGATAGAACTCTGAGCCAAACCTCTACTCATAGAGATTCAACTGGTACGATTTAAACCAATCATATAACAGACGGCTGGAGGAAAAATATAAACCACCCGCTTCTAGAAGTCTCCGCCACACATTAAATCAAGGTGAAGATACAGAGGTAATCTATGTGGAAAAAATGGGAAACAAACATACAAGAACTGCATACCAATAGAAAAGGGTTATATAAATTCTAATTTAAAAAATTTGAATTTATATAACCCAAATTTTAAAGTACCATAGTATTACGATGGTTTTCGAACAATTCTCTATGGTAATACATTGTATTGTTTATGATCACTACCAGAATAGTAATACTATAGTATTCTTGGTGTACCTTTGCGTATCACGTAAATACCCCAAAATTATAATCATTCAGTAACATGATATATATTAAAGCATTACTATCTAATACAATCTCTACACCACAGTCCCTTTATCTATAGAAGGAATACACATGCGCACACACAGAGACACAAATTCACAAACGCCAACAGCACAGCGCCTTTAATTCAGATCACGCAAACTACTATTCATTGCACAACAGCTGATGTGGATCTGCAAGACTGAGTCACACTCCCTCCCAAAATCTCTCTCCCTCCCTCTCTCTCTCTTTCTCATAACCCCATCTACCTCCCTCTCTCATATTGCTCATCTTTGACTGCTCTCCATTGAGTTGTGCCCCTTGTGAATCCGACAGCTATATCCGAACACAATTCTGTGCAGAAACAGACAGACCCATTCTGCTTTGGGGGAGCACGCATCGCAGGCGGGGGGTTTATTGCACAAAGAGCTGTCACACATGCATGACTTCTCATTAGTTTGTTTATCATCTGCTCTGAGACTAATAAAATGAAGTTAATTATCTTTTTTAAGGCATGTTCAATCAACACACAGCACACGCTCAATGAGGGAGTCAGAGTCCACGTGTACTGATTCATTCTGCACAGGAAACTGTTCAGCTAGATTTTCTTTTTCCTAAACACAAACACACACACACACACACACACAATTTCTACCTGAGCCTGTAGGAGACTTGCTACGTCGAGAAAAGGCGACACTCCGGGGAGAACTTCTGTTTCCAGAGCCCATTTTTCCACAGGAAGTTGATT
This sequence comes from Botia almorhae, assembly GCA_036877575.1. NCBI lineage: Eukaryota > Metazoa > Chordata > Actinopteri > Cypriniformes > Botiidae > Botia > Botia almorhae. Next base: position 9,267 of record JAZGTJ010005681.1, read on the forward strand.
TCAATATCCTGCATTCTGTCACAATAAAAACACATTTTGGGTTTGTTACCATGTTTTAAACAAATGCAGCTATATGTGAGTTATATGTGAAACGTATGCAAAATTTGACACTTGTCAATTTAATGTATGCAACCTTCACATTGGACAAAATGTATGAACCCAATTGCATATATTAGGAAATAAAATGCACTCAAGCAAATCATTTTTTTGATGGTCACTTTCTGGTTGTCGGTTTGAAGGACCAGCACAAAGAAAACAAGCCTCAAAGTTGAGTTTATGGTTAAAGGCAAGGAAGGTGATTTGTCGTTATGCTGGTTGAAAGTCTATTCACATCCTGATAACAGTCACTAAGTAAAGTGGTCTAAATATATTTTTATATATAAATATATATCTTCTGTGGAAGGTGCACGATCATATAATGGTAGGACATCCTACGTGCCTGTCAGACTCTGTTTCAGTATATCTCTGCACAGCATAGCGTGGCTTTGGAGAGCTCTAGGAGGGTGGAGGGTGTGATGCTTTCAAAGCTAGTTCGCTATTGCTAGCCTCTCCGAAATTGCTTACTCTACCATTAATTTATCCTTACCAACTTTAAATGTATTTTTATTACATATTATGTGTTATATAAGATTTCTTGTTATATAATGTGATTCACTATATATAACATCATTGTTTTGGTATCATTGCGGTTTATAAAGCAATATCATAAAGCCAGGTGTGACCTCACTGTAAATGATAAACTACACCTGTGTTTTCTCTGCTACTGCACCCGTGTGTCCAAATACTGGGGTGACCATACAAGGTTAAACATATGGAATAACATTTTAGGCGCTATTTAAGAATACTGGTAAAACTCAAACTCCACCTACAGATGATGCTTAAACTAAAGCACTAGTTTAATCCTCCTTTAAAAACAGCCTCCCAGCCAAAGTAAAAGATGGCAGCGGTACAAGTGAAGAAAATCTCATCCAAGTTCTTAATCCTAAACACCGATCAGAGATTGAGCACTAAAGCAGAATCCAGATTCTCCCCACATGTTCTGTTTACATTCCACAGCTCATGAATCTCATGCATCCCATTTATTTTACAGCAGTAACCCTGTGTGAATAATGCATTTAGATTCAGGGAGCAAATACCAGTGACAGCAGGTATGACAGGAAATGCCAGAGTCTGTAAAGCAGGAGATCTTGATGGGCGGTAAACTGACTCAGAGCTACAGCGAGTTTTCAGCCCTTAGATCTCCAGCACTAATCATCTTTTTACATAATATAAAGTCTTGTTTGGTTTCTAGAATTGCTGGATGCTGTCTTACATAATCATCTTTACTGAAAATAGTAATTTCATTACTTAGAGTGACTGCTATGAAACAAATAAAAATTATTATGGGATGTTGCAGCTACGGTGCTGTTATGAGCTGCCATTCTGCTCATATTAAATATGCTTCCTTTAGGGAAATCACTCCACAATGGCTGCCATTTTGGCTCCATCCCGTTTGCCGTCGGCATGCTTCATATGTTTTGCTCAGATCAGAGCTCATTAGAATGGCACGTGTCTGTCTGTATAATTCATCTCACTTCGTTACTGACTGATTACACTCTAATTCACCATGACAAATAACGTGACACGGTCTGTCACACTGTATGTTGTGTACAGATTATTACTCCTTTAAATCTCTAATATAATTATCAATTCATTTATGTCAGACACTGGAAGGATAGATGGACGGATGGATGGACAGATGGATGGATGGATAGATAGACAGGCACTTGGCATGTTTACAGTGGTGAAGCACCCTCAGTGTTTTGTAACATGACAACAATAGAGAGAGTTCTCTTTTATTAAAGAGCTTTTCGGAACACACTTCAGAAAACTGTGGTGCCGGCTCTCAGCTGAACTCACATCAGCACAGCCTTTATCTCCTCACAGCGTTAATGAAAGAAAGCCAGACAGGAAGCCACACAGATTCTCATTTCCTGAAAACAACAAAACAACAGGAGAAAAGAGAAAGGAGGAGAGGAGAAGAGAAGAACAGAGGAGCTGAGCGGAGAGAGGAAAGGAGAAGAGAGGAGAGGCTTTGTCTCTCTGTTTGTCTGTCTGTCCGCGTGTCTATCCATCTTTAATTTATATTTATAGAGATGGCACACATCAATTAACACTTCTGTAAATGTGCCAGTTTAGCTTTATCAGATCATTTTCACCTCTGTGGAGGTATTTTTATATATAAAGAACAGAAATGAAAATATAACATAAAACCAAAGTAAAATAAACATCAATACTATCATACAACCATATAAAGTCAATATACTTTTTTTAAAATCTGCAATTAATGACAATTTTGGAGTATGAGCACACTCCTATAACTCTTATATGAACTGACAGCATGTTCCAGATCACAGAGAAACTGGACTGTCCTAAAGCTGATCTTCTCATAGTTCCCCCACGTTCTCCTCTATCAATAGACCTGGTGGATCTACATGTGACTCACTTCTCGATAAAAGCAGGATCTATCTGTCTGTCTATCTAGAAGAAGTAAAGAGGGCAGGAACCCATTAGAAAAGCGACAAGTGTGGGCGTAATGGGGAATAAGGTTCTTTTATATGAGTTATCACATGTGGGATGAAATTTTAATGGACTCATTTGTAAGTTAGCAACAGATGCTGATGAGAGCAGGATAAGTGTCGCGCATGGGAGGGGCTGAAGGGGCTGACAGAAAAAGGTGTTCTGTCACTCAAGACAAAGAGAGCTTAAGAGCTGTGTACCGTTCTCATCCAACAGGAAGTCGTCCTGGTAACGGAACTTCTCAGGGCCGCACGCGATGAAGGCGTCCTCATCCCCGAAGAAATCCTGCAGACACGTGACCTGCGATTGAAAAGAGAAAATTCATTAAGTCTGTTAAAGCATCTCTTTAATAATCGCCTTGGGCTTCTTCTCCAGCAGAAAGCTTAATGATCAAAGAGGTTTGGTTGTTATCATCACCCAGGAGGCTTTGAATGCTTTTGAAGCACATCTCTAATGTCTTTTTATGGTAACCACCACCCGGTTTTTGTTTGATTGCCCATAATCAAGATAAAGTTAGCATCTAGCATCGAGCATCCTTTCCGATCAGGCCTGTGGTTGTCTTTGGGGGGCGACTGCTTTGAGAACCTTTTTAAAGCTCGATAATTCCAGACAATGAATCAAGAGGGAAACAAGTAAACAAATGCATGAAGAATCAGGTACTGCGGGGCTTACATAACAGATGCAAACTCACATACAGATTTAAAAGACCTTTCCATAAAAACTGTTTATTTTTTAACAAAATAAGTGATTTTCACGCCTTTACAGTGGCTTGATTTCATGTAGCGATCTTGTCTTAAAGAGTTTGTTAATGAGGCTGACAAACTTTCCTATGCAGTGATATCGAGACCAAGACATTGAATTTTGAGATGGTGGTAATGAGCTTTTCAGTTTGCTGTGTAATTCCAGTAATTCAGATGTGAATGTGAGGGATGCAAAACTGCTGGTGGACTGCAGGTAGTTGCCAGAGTGTTGCTATGCAGTTGCTAAGGTGCCCTAGGCTTTTGTTAGCACATTGCTAGGGGGTTCGGGTGGTTGCTGGGGTGTTGCTAGGTAGTTGCTTAATGGCAAAAATCGCTCAGAAAGATCATAGCACAGCTCTCTTTAAATCTTAAAGAGCATTTGATGGCACAGTTTATTTGTTGTTAAAACCTAGTAAAGATAAAAGAAAGAAGGATAAAAATCAAGAGGATAAATGATGGGTTTGGGACCTAACTATGTCCAAAACAGCAGAGCTCAGACCCTAAAGAGCTGAAGATCTGTGATGTTTTTCGTCAAACATCAATTGAAAACACATCAAAATAAAGCATCATCCTGATGCTACAGTAAAACCGTTTCACATCAGAGCATCATGGTTCCATGGAGACATGGAAATGGAGGACCACTGGGGAAAATGTGATCCACAAAGGGTGAGAGAGAAACAGAGTGTAAGAGAAACAGAGAGAAAGGAACCAGACTGACGGAGACAGCTGCCTCCCAGAGCAAAAAGTAGCTTTGATGTCACAAAGACATATAAAAACAAGGTCAGTTATGCAACGGCCGTCTTCATAAGTTCTCAGTTTGTTTAAGTGGAACGGAGGAAGTGAACGAGCGACACAATAAACTGAAGAGGTATTCAAAGATCAAATGCTCATACAGATCATTTCATTACATAGAGCAGCGTTACTGGACAAGGGGCCAGCACAGCAACAAAGGGCATAAATAAACTGTATAAAATAAAAACTTAACCTTTAAAGAACTGCAGGATGCATCAGATAACAAACTGAACTGGAACATAGCAAAAGAAAAGTTCCAAGTTTATAAGGAGTTTAAAAATGATATAAAGAGTTTAAAATGATGATTTTATTTTCACTTGCGCAAAGACTAGAGTGTATGAATAAATCAAATCTGTCTTTTACAGGTTAGATGAGCAGTGTGGCCTCAGGGGGCCTGCAGGATGAGTCTTATAGTTAGTTCCCGCTTTGCTGTGCTACAATTGCGCCATCTAGAGGAAGATGAAAGACAGTGCAGGATGATTTTGTCATGCGTTGACACAGTTTAATTTGTAGAGCCAGCAATAAACATAGAATGTGTTATATTCTGTATACTCCCAATAAATATTAATGTAAATGGAAAAACAGCGTCCATATTCGTTCCTTTCCACCAAATTTTGCTTTTGACGATAGACGACAGTGCTTTTTAAAACCACTATGCGGCGGTGTTTACATGTAGAAGGTGTTCTGTCAAATGTGTAAAAGCGTTAAGTAAAGCTTTGAGAATCAGCTATGCAGAAGGAAAAACTAATGCTTTACTACAGATTCAAATTTTGAAGCCTGAGGAAGTGAAAGTCCCCTTAAATCAAATTCTGTGTCTCTTTGCATTACAAATGTAATGCAAAAAACACAAAGCATTTGTGAAGCAAATGAAATACAGCATCTCTTTGATGCAGTACAGCCGCTCCATCTTGTTCTCACTGTCTGTGTTTCTATGTTCTCACAGTCAGCGGGCAAGCAGAGAATTAAAAAAGTTGTGATGTGCTAATTTTGTCACTCTCAGGGAAGCGTCACAGAGAAACACAACTGTCTGCAATATGCTTGAATGTAACTGAGACCGAGCAAAGAGTGAGGTTAGCTGGAGGTTATATATAGCTGCACGTACTCTACAGCTAATCAAAAAGGAGAACAACACAAAAAAGCCATATGTCAGATGATACTTTATATATTATTTTATTCATATATTATTTACTCATAATATATAAATATGTATAAAAATGATGACTGTATTTCATTTCTTCAATATTATAAAACACTTTACAATAGGGTTTAATTCGATAACATTAGTTATCTACCTTAGTTAACATGAACTAACAATAAACAAACAGCTGAACAATGAACAGCTGTATTTGCATTATAATTTTAACAAAGCGTAATAAATAAAGAAAAAATATGTTGCTCATGTTAGTTCATGTTTATAGCATGGTGTGGTATAGTATAGTATAGTGTTGTGTAGTGTAGTGTAGTGTAGTGTAGTGTAGTGTAGTGTAGTATAGTATTGTATAGTATAGTATAGTTTTAGGGAGACTTCAGCACTGTAATGTCATCATCTAGAGTGGTGCTGTCCTTGGTACTGAAAGTCCAGCATTGCTAAAGCCAAAGAGAACACACACACACACACACACACACGATGTTGATGCCATGTGCCCACTACCAAGAAACAGAAACAAGTAATGTTCTCCCATTTGGTGAGGTATTACAAGTGCCTCAAAACTACAACCATACACACAACAAATACAGAGTCAAACACTAAACACTAAATTCCCTCTCTGTGTGCTATCTTCTCTCCCCCTGTTTCTCAAAGCCCTCATTCAGGGTTAAAGATCAGATCTTGAGCAGCCAGGCTGGTTAATCCTGTTAGTACCGGGTAATGGGACTCAGATTAGTAGTCCCTGCCAAGAAAGCAGAGGAAAACATTGTGACACCCAGCAAGGGTCCACCAAAATGCCACCTCATGCTTTCTCATACCATCAAAACTAATTCTCAGCCTAACACCATGTGCACTCCACCCACCTACACGTGTGTATATCTGCGTATAACACAACATACGAAGGCACGAGTTGATAGAAAGCCATCCTACACCCATATGCACACGTTTGTGTGGGTGTGTGTGTGTGTATGTAAATGTGTGTAGAGGCAGTCGTGGGAGAAATTTGACTACGCAAACTCAGGCAGTATGACAGCATTGTGATCGTGGGAGGCTCATGGCTCATCATAACAGCCTGGTCTTTAAGCAGATGAAGCCCATCAGACAACAGATTGAATTAATGCCCACCTCCGCCTAACCGCTGAACATGCCTCCGCACAGTGTTCAAAATAACTGCTGCCTTCAGCTAGTTTTGTATGTGGTTGAGTTGAAACACAAAGCGAAAGTGAATTATAATGCTCTAATAGATTCTAATCATGTCAAATTTGGACATGTAAGCATAGTAGTGTACATTAAAGCTAGTTAGAACACCACCTCTAGATTCAGAACCGCAAACTTGATCAATGTTTGCTGAAGAACGGGTGGCTAAACTAACGGGCCGAATGAGCAAGCCAATCAAATGGCACGTTAAAGGAACAGCTCGCCCAGAATTTAAAGTTCTGTAATTACAATCACGTCATTTCAAACACATATTCATTTCTTTCTTCTGCAAATAACAAAATGAGATTTTTTTACCAGATTTTACATATAATGACATCATACAGTGACCACGGGGTTTTAAGCACTTAAATGTAAAAACAATCACTTTAAATGATTTAATCACTAATTTAAATCACTTAAATGTTCTATATGGTTTGTCTGCTATATTTCAAGTTTTTTGAAGCGATATAATATCTTTAAAGAGTTAAAAACTACATTTTAATTTACTCATTAGAAAAAGTAGAAAAATAATTCTTTGTTAAACCGTTTGCAGCTGGAAAAACCTTGTTCACTTTTAAAGCATGACAAAAAACATTAACGTCTTTGTGTTCCAAACACGTTAAGGCTAAATAAATGATGACAGAATTTTTGAATTTTTGGTACTATTCCTTTAAGAGCACCAAAAGTCCAGGGAACATCACTGACAGCATCACTGCCTGCTGTAACATGGAGCTACTTTAGATGAATTAGCTGCCATCTTGATCTACTAAATCAGGTCTGCTAAACGCTGAGCAGACTACATAAGCCGTTACATAAGATCTCAATTATTTAAAACTGAGTTTATGACAGAAGTGGGTGGAGATTAAGATTCATTTTACTATTATAGAACTGCAGCGAGTGCTAACATAACATCCTTAGAGAAAAAGCAATAAAACAAGGTCGCTTTAGATAATCACTCTCGTTTTGATGACTGTCTCTCCAGACGCTGATCTCATTGGAACGTTCAGTGTGGAAGTTATTATTGCAGCACACATTAAAAGATAAGATGCTGATGATGATGAATGATTGATGAATGCGTGTTTCTCACAGAGACCGATTTTCAAAGCCATCGGAGAACATTTAAAGCTGCGAAAGTTATGTGCAAGACTTGCATAAGTGTACAAAACAAAAAAAACAAAACACAAAACACCACATAAAACACAAAACACCAAACAAAACAACAAAGCACAAAACACAACATGCAAAACACAAAACAAAAAAACCCAAAATAAAATAAAACAACATGCAAAACAAAAAAACAAAATAAAATAAAAAGCAAAATAAAACAAAGCAAAGCAAAACAGCTGTTATCTGGAGGGTCTTATGAATACATGTGAAGTATAAGCACGTGTTAACAAGACACACATTAAAATGATTTGCATAGAGAGCTCATTTGCCAGGCACGCTTGTGCCCTCATGCCCAAATACAAATACAAGCTGTCATCACACAAGTCCTTATAAAAACACACAATTATACACATGCACACACCTAGTGAAAGTGACTCAGCAGTCTGGCTAGAATCAGATCTCCTGATACCTGCTGTCTGATTCACTGCTCCACTCTCTAATAAAAATGGATGAGCCAAAATCCAATCTGAAAGCATCACTCAGTCATTCATAAAGTTTCATGGTGGCATCATATCTGTTTTACTAATGGATAAAGCATTAAACTCACAAGTTTTTTAAACTAAAATAATATGAGAAACTTTTAAATTAAGAATTTTAATACATTTTAATAAGTTAAAATAGAGATGCAATTTTACAAACAAAATATTTTGGAAAAAACTGTTAATTACCTTTATAAGGATCACTGGTAATCCAGTGTTTAATGTTTAAAGGTTACAAACTAAGGAACTGTCTAAGGAACACAATGACCCTACATTTTTAATTTGTACTAAATGAGACACGAGGACATGACTCAAACCCAGATTAAACTTCAGGATCAGTTTCAATCCAAGATTGGTCTGTTAATCCAGATTTGGATGTTATTATGGATTTGACTCACCAGGAACTTAAGAAATTCTGCTGACTGCAATAACTGCAGAAAAGGCCATATGTCAAAGGCAGTATATCTGGTCTAGCCATTGGCTAGGATGAGCAGAAGGGGTAAATGACCCTCCAGACAATGGAAGGCTGTTAGAGACAGAAAGACATGGCTAATTAAACAGGGTGTGTGTGCATGTGTGTGTTTGCAATGAGGCAGAAAATTTATGGGCATCCAAATGTCCATATGACGAACTCCAGAAGTGAACACATGACTGATTGTTGATTGCACGCCTGTTATGTTCCTGTCTCCGCCTGCAGCATATGCCAGAGGTCATTAAGAATCAGTTGCTGCATGTCACGTCTGCCTTGTGTAGCCTTATGTCTCTAAGCTGTGTGTGTGTGTGTTGTGGCTTAAAGGATAAGAAACCACAACGTGGTCTTAACGACTTATCATACAGTCTAACTCACCATCAGACAGAGCTCCCCACACACTCGACACACACTACTGCCCACAGTGACGTCACAAAGGCTCAGCCTGTTACTAAGCAACTGGATCACATCGTCATAGAAACTGTTGAGGGGGGGGGTATCAGTTTCTTTAGAAGCAGAGATCATAGGAGAGCAACAAACACGGTTAAAATTAGCTCATGTCCAAAGTCCCGTCCTTTGTGAGAAAAAATAGCACAACTGCAACACTTTCTAGTACACCGCACTGTGAATACACCTGTGGGGGTTTTAAAATGCATCTGTTTGAGAACAGTTCAGTGAGGTACGATGTAAGGAAACTGACAAGAGAGCGAAAGAAAGAGATACTAAGCCATAGAGCTCCAGGCAGAACGTGTTAGAAGGCTTTAAGACAGTTCGGACACGTTCATTGTTCATTTCAGCTGGGCCCCATCTGTCAGCAGCGTCCTCCAGCAGTACTGCGCCACAAGCTAAAACCCAGCCCGCACCCAGTAGTAACAGATATTTCTGGAAAACACAGGGACAGGATCCGGGCCAGCGGCCATCTGAGGGAAACCAAACCGGCTGAGGCACAGAAAACTTACATAAGTCACAACTGTGTTAATGCAGAGACAACCAATAATGAGTCAATCAATAAATAACATCATGTGGTTACTGCCTGTTTCACATTTGTACTACAATCCAAAGAAAGTTCTCATGATATGTGTAATATGGAATACAGCCTTGATCCACTGTCTCTGACCTCATTATACTGGCTGGCAGAAAGAGACACTGAGACACTGGAATACACGCACAGACCCAAAAACCCAGATCGAATGCTCTTCTGCTTCATTCACATTTCATTTGCACAGACTAGATGCAAAAGCATCTGGCATCTGATCTCTCCCATTCATATATATGTACGTATGTGTATAATACTAATGTTATATCAATAGAATATTTGCAAAAATGTGAATAATAAGTGGACGACATGGTCTGTACAATTAAATGCACGCATGCACACATTGAAATTTAACTTGACAGAGGTAAATGCGTCTTGTATTTATGCATGTGTCATTGCATAGCCCAGGCTATGTAAAGTAAACAGACAGTTGTGTAGTATTCCAAAATGTTGTATATTTGTATGCAACAAAGTATAACATTTTAATGTCTGTGAAATACACTTATTAACATATATAATATATATTTGTTTTCCGTGCATTCCATGCAATATTTTATATTTCCATGCATTTTCATGTATAATCAGTTTTGTCTATGGCCTGTTTTTATGATTATGGCTGGATGAATCTTATGAATCTGTATACTGTATCTGTGTATATGTTGATTATAGAGGCTGCAGCACTTAAATCACTGGGGACAGCAGAGCTTGTAAAGCTATGCAGCTCTTATAATTGCAAAAACCATATGGATGTGGCAGTGAAATAATATACTTTTACTAAAACACACCAATTAAGTAATTTACAGGTGCCCTGTTAGACATTTGAACGGATATATTCAGAATAAATTAATAAATAAATCTCTACAGATTCTGGCCGATCAATTTAGACTCACCCAGACAAAACACACATTTCCGCTAAACCTTGTGACACCCAAGTAACTGACAACATCTGCAGCCTGGATAAACACATTGCATCTCAAGCCATCTCGCATATGGTCAGATATCAATCAATCTTTACTGTGTTTTGCTTCCATTTACACTGAGCTTTGTAACTATCCAATCAGATCACTGGATTTACTCAGTTCAATGCTATCAGTGCTAATATGTCATACACGGTCTCCGTTTGGGGTACGTTTGACTTTCCACCTAGTTTAGAATGAATCAGGGCAGGAGCTTAACTGTAATTTCATTCACTGAATGAAAGACAGGTCCATTAAATAACATTTACACATCCGAAAAACACAAAGCTTAAAAGGCACTATATTCACTCTACAAGTATTGTATTCTGTTGAGTAATGATATACTGGCACAGTCTCCGCTCTGTTACCAAACACTCATCCAGCAGACCGGATAAAACCGCTTCACAGATTTTACATTCACATGGGTTTTCTGAGGGTTTTTTTTTGCAAACTTTGCGTAAACAACATAAATCCAGCACATAAAGACCTGAGGAACGAGCCTTTAATGACAAAGATGTCACAGGATTACCAGCTGATTACAAGCTTTTACAGCTCAATCACACCAACAAATACTAACAATGTCTTCAGAAATGACATCATTCACCTACTCAGTCAGGTTTCCTTTTCCACATCAAAGCAACAAAATTATTGGCATAAGCTGCTTCCACACCTGGATTCTGTATTTAAAAGACTCTTTATGAAATGAACAATAACAATAAAAGGCTTCTCTTATTGACAAAGTAACTGCACAGCTGAACTCCTCATCTCCTATTTCACTAGAGTAAACTACATGCTCTTCCTTGTCTCTATATAACTCCACAAATAACCAAACAAATCCCTCCATTATTTATTTTCCTTTCTCTCGTATTCCTGTTTTTTGCTGCTTTTGTTTATAATTGTATAATCAGAACAAATCACAGGGTGGAACACAGTGTTTCTGGCCAGGCTTGTTCATTGTACTCCTTTTTCCTGAGGCCTAATCGATCCCTGTTCTACAATTAGCTCAGCCCGTAATGCTATTACTTAATCTACATGGTGACCATGTGATGCCACACTGCGTAACCTCAGATACCAGACTCAAAAGCTGGCTGTTGTATGAGCTAGCTCAGCTGAAATGTATAACTTCAGGGTCACTGGTGTCTCCCATCTGTAATTGGTCAGACAAGCAGATAGTCCCACCCCAAACTCATGCCATTGGCTGAGCTAATGTTGCTGTGTCATACTGATCGGGTCACTCATACAAATAGCATAGTTTATAGCTGCTGACATACAGTATAAAACAAAATGGCTGACAACATATTAGCCCACAAACAATCAATCAATGCTTCTGGGTTTTCCATGTTAAAGGTGAATTACACCAAAAGACAAAGACACAGACCCTATCTGGGCTTTGGTACAGCAGCCAGCAGAGAGATCGATGGAAAGAGGAAATACATCTGGGTGTTCATTAATTAGCATTTAATGAATTTCAGCAAAATGGCGTCTCCTTTTCTGCACATCTTAGCTGCCAGAGCAGTGATCTGTAGTCAGGTATGCCTGCAGAGCTTCTGATATGTTATTAACCATTCTGTATGTATAATCATGTGTTCATATGGGGAAAAATGTGTATGTATATTTTTTAAGTACGTTGCGTATGTTGTGTACACGTGTTTACACCTAAATCAATCTGAATGTGTGGGGTGCGTACAGCTGTTTCAGAGCAGCTGATAAATGGTGGGAGGAATTAAAATGAGAGCAGAAGCCTGAGTTATTTCTGTGTGCTCTGAGACACAGTTTTACTGATTTTGAGTGTGCGTGGGCACAGACACAGATTCCCATTCATAAAATTGGTGTCCTATAACATTTGATGCTCACATAATACGATTTCTTTGTTATTATTCAAATTTATAATGTGAGACGCTTGTGAGACGAGGGATTCTTTTTGAAATGACAAGAGACACATTGTTGATAATGAGCTTTGGAATGTTTCTTGAGGTTTAACCATAGAATAATATCACTATATAACAATAGCTGTATGTATAGTTATAAGTAATTCTAAATATAATATACGAATATGATACATTAAGAAAATCAGCTTCCCTCACAAATAACAAAACAATCATTCATAACAAAACACAAATTTCAACATTGCAAAGGAAATGGCACCAGAAAACGAACTATAATTTAGAGTAACAGTATTGAGATTTGCTTTATTAATTGAGCTCCTCGTACCTGTTTTCCCTCAAGGGTGTAGATCCTCTTGACAATGCCTGAATCGAGCTTTATAGCATCTGTGATGTCAGTAAGCACCTGCTCAAAGGAATGGGCCGTCTTCTTGTTAAGCAGAATGCGGACCGCCTTCCGAGGCTTCACCCCACTGCGGATGACAGTCACCAGTTTGGGTCTGATGAAGTCCTTGTTTTCTCTGGACTGCGGCCCTTGTTTGGAGCAGGACAGGGAGGGGGGGCACTTGCTGGAGCCCAGGGCCCTCACATTCACTGACCAATTAGGGTTGACATTGTTGGTGTAGTTAAGTTTCTTAAACGCTTCGGTGGAGCTGCACACGTAACTCTCACCTAAAATGATGAAAACAATTACAACATACAAACGTGTGTTATTATGCATGTTTCTATGACAATAACGAACAGGTGGACTGGTGAAGTGGGACTGTGTGTACTCTGTGACTCTCTGTGACTGTGCGCAGAATATGTACAGATGTTTTTAAATGACTAAAAACCAGCATTAATCGGATGTCATTTACTCACCCTCATGTTATTAGGATGCCACAAAGAAGACATTTGTAAGACTGTTTAAAAAAGTCAAACCAGTTTGGAACAACATGAGGGTCAAATAATTGATGAGTGATTTAGCTATTTTGAAGGAGCTGTCCCTTTAAATGAATCCTAAACTAGTATGGGTCTCACCCTACATGACATCTAGAGAAAGCAATGTATTGACAGAAAGTACTCTAGTGCTTTAATTCACTGTGGATCGAGCTGTCATCTCTCTAAAATGTATTGATTTAACATAGACATGAATGTGTTATGCATAGAAACTAGATTTTGGTAGATTTTAGTAGTGATTGTATAATGACCTGGTGAATTTATTATATTCATTAAAGATAAAGACCAAAGACCAATGTCATGCAGACTAAAATACTAAACATTAAGTTTTATTTTTTATTTTTTTATCAACGTCATCACATCTAATGCTCTACTTTTCGAGAGATAATATCCAAATGCAAGGAAAAAACAATAAAGATTTCGTATTAGTTAGTATTCTTATTAGGAGCCCAGAGGAATACAGAGCCAAGGGACCGGTGATAGGTCTGTTCAATGCAGACAATATCTTACCTTCAGTCAGCTGATCTATGCTGGTGATTCTCTTAGAACCGTCAATCGCGTAGATGATTCGGACGCCCTGGGGCAAGTTGACATTGTCAGAAAGAGTGCGAGTCAGGTCAGCCAGCAAAGCGTCAAAGGTTCTGATCCGGTCTGATGAGATGGCATAAACTATACCGTTGAAATATCGGTCGCCGTTACGGTAAAAACGCACTTTTTTCGCCTTCTTTTCCGAGCTCAGCGCTTTGAGGGTGCGCGTCCGGTACAGGCTACAGTGCGCGCTGTGAGTGGGGCTCAGCAGCCCGTTCGGCTGTCCTCCGCTTCGGCGGCTGCGCTGAACTTTATCCCTCTCGTCAAAATGTTCCTCCATTTCGTCCAGTCAAAAGGCAAATTAGGGGCTAAATTACAAAAACACAGAAACCCTGGATGTCAGCTGATGTGCTGAAAATAACTTTGAATAACAGCTTACCGTTTCTGTCGGCTTTAAAGCTTATTAATTCCTGCCTCTATCATCCTGTTGTTGTTGTTGAATCTCTCACTTTGACATAACTAACACATACGCGATCGACTGATAACAGGTTCAAACAGCGTCAAACAGGTTCAAAGCACGCGCTCAAAAGTCTCATCGCTTACATTAACACAGCAGTCACGATATTCATCAACAGCTGACGTAGATAAAAATACCTCAGACCCTCAGAAAGGCTTAACAATTGTATAACCAACAGTCTTAATCTTAACTATGAAATCAACTGTAAAACGGTCAGAATGAAACAAACGTAACAGCAAAGGCAAAACTATTGGCGATCTTATGAGCTGGTGTATATCGCGTCAAGAGGAAATAACAAATCTAAATACTTGCCTAAATGTAATGAATACTCAGGATTCTTTCTTTATTGTCACGATTCAGATGTTGAGCTCTGCCGACAGAAGTCGTGATGTGAGTTCGGCACCTTCTTTGTTGTCCCGCAGAGGAGTCTGCTCGGTCGGCAGCTGCTCTCTCTCTCTCTCTCTCTCTCTCTCTCCCTCCTCCGTGTCTTGCGGTGATTTACATTGGCCAGTTTCTCATTGAGATGCAGCCCCGCACCGCAGACCTGCCACAGCCATCCCTCCCCACGCACGCGCACGCAACTGACTCCGCCCAGTTTCTCACGCATGTAGGTGCTCTATAAAGTATATTTCTCGAAGCTCCCTAATGCACCCGACAAGATGAAGAATAGGTACAATCTTCGCAGACGGTTTAAATTGTCTTTGGTCTTAGCAAAGCTGCTTGCAATAAAAATCAACATGTTGACCTGGCAATACATTAAAGGGAATGACAGAAGCTCAAGAAACCCATTGAAACAAAATTATTTATTTAAAAGTTTGTTTTTGAAATGTGTGTATAAAATTACAGTCAGTTGTGGCCCTATCAAGTTATGTATGTACTCGATTTGAACTTTTAACATTATATATGCTGTGTGTATAGCAACATTCACAACATTGCATTAACGTTTTAATCGAGGGAGTCGACTCAGCGCGGCTGGTTTTCTGACAGAATCCCTCACCTCATCCGACCTGTGCTTCAGACTCCCTTGGTCTTTGCTAAAAATAGCAATAAAAATAACATATAAAAGAACACGGACAACTTGTATTTTCACAATGCAATATTTACCAATGCAACAGACGTTTATCCAAATGGCACTTTTTCATTTCATATGCAAAATCTTCAAACGGAACAATCAAACCAGTTCACGACAGACTGTGACTGTAAATTCAAAAGTAACTGAAGCTCATTCTTAGTCTATTGAGAAGAATCAGTCCTGTTATTTAGACCTCTGTGTAAACTGTTGTAATAATTTAAGATTTAGGATCAAATTTAGGATTAATTATCCTATAATTTAGGATAAAATAGTGACTTTATTTGTAGTGGAATGGCTTTGTATGCCTCATTCTCAAGCCTGTGGGTTTCTACATTACTTAACAGATGTTTTGTAAAAATATAGGACCGGACATTGTTTTCTTTAATTTAATTTCTTTACAGTTTTCTTTAATTCTGTGTAGTGAAGCTCATTGCATTTAACATTTACTTGTTGTCTGGACCCTGTGCTGTCCTTCGAGCCTGAACCATCTGCTGCTTTCTGCTGAGATCCAAAGTTAAGGACAGCTAGGGACATATTATTATTTCACATTACACACAAGATCTGCATATAGTTACAAATCAATTAGTGGTGACATAAATAAAGTAAGTAGATTATTTGATAGAGCATACTGCTAGCTAGCCATGGTCATGGGAAACGCATAATGTAAAAATGTACAGAATGTATCATTTGAAGGCACTGTAGTTGCATTGTAGTTGCACTGTAACTAATTATTAAATGTAAATAAAGAAATCGTTTACCTTTGCAATCTCTGCCAGATAGGCCCGTCTCTCCTCATAGACCTTCTGATAAGCCTGCAAAAAAACAACAACATAGATTTAAGACATAAAAAGGACTGACATAAAGAACTGTATTTTCTTCATGTAGAATCAAGCATGGACAGCATACACGATGCAATCCTCCCTGATTCTTGCAATCTGGACTCATGTCAGCATAATCACGAGATAATTGCCATCATACCTCCAGGGAACTTCAGCAATCTGACTCATTCACTCCCACATGTTAATGGAAATAGGTTTCAGTTAATATCCTTAGATTTTGTACAACAAGGTGATACAATATCTAGATTAAAGAGCCAGTTTTCTACATGGAGGATCTACAGGACAAAATGTGCGTTTGTTCTTTCAGAAGGGAAGAACAGAAGATGAGGGTGGGGCCTGACCTTTCCTTCTTGTACGATTCTCATTTGGAGGTCCAGCAGCTGAGTTTGAAGGCTGTTCTTCTCAGTCACCAGCAGTTTCAGCCTCTGTCTGAGATCATCCTACATAAGATTTAAAAAAGGCATAATGGTTACATACCAATTTGAATACATAAAAATGTATATTTACAAAAATAATGTGATATA
Source organism: Botia almorhae (assembly GCA_036877575.1). Classification (NCBI taxonomy): domain Eukaryota; kingdom Metazoa; phylum Chordata; class Actinopteri; order Cypriniformes; family Botiidae; genus Botia; species Botia almorhae. Next base: position 26,111 of record JAZGTJ010005681.1, read on the forward strand.
TGATATTAAATACATAACAAGACTCTTTTGTAAGGGGTCATGTGCGTGGAGCTCTTTGGAGCTAGTTAATATGAACTATTTTATAAAATACATCTATGTGAAGATTATTTTAAATTCTACTATTTGTGTCTACTAATTTAAAAAAACACCATACAGGTATTTTTATGTGAACTCTTCTTTCAAAAAAATTATTTGCTCATTTGATGACAGAAGCTGCACATCAGGAAAAACTCATTTCTGTCCTGCAGTAAAGTATGTTAAACAACAGAGAAACACATCATGTTGTCATCCCCATGATGCCTCAATGGTGTAATGGTAATGAACCAGTTCAGCCCACCCAGATCTGTCCAGCTCAAACCCCTCTCCAATAAGCTACGAATAGCTACCATAGCTACCACAGTCACTGAATGGACAACGTAATTAAACACTTTCATCTTAACCTTTGTATATCCTGCCTGAGGCCATGAGTAACCCCAGACATTTTCATTGTTTAAATATTGTAATTATCCTCCCATCCCTGTGGCATGGCTCGCTAGGTCTCTCTCTCTCTCTCTCTCTCCCCTTTCCTCTTTCACAGATTAATGCTCGCTGATTAAATATTTTTCACGCTGTTTCAGCAGATTGATTTTAATCTCCTCTTTGGCAGAGGTCCGTATTCAGCTTGGCCAGGCGGTAATGAGTTTAAAGAAACAAGCGCACCACTCAACAGTAGCAGCTGAAATACAGCATGTAATTGCTATT
>JAZGTJ010005682.1:0-26846 GCA_036877575.1 Botia almorhae
TATAAAAGAAGCAGACAATATCCTGTTTAATATAGAACTGGGCTTCATGTCAGCTCATCAGAGCAGCAGAATGGTGTCCAGCTTTCTGGACTACATGTCCTTTTATTGTTTTATTTCCTACAGACAGCAGGACATAAATGGCCAATTATTCTTCTAGACCAACAATGATGTACAAAGAGGAAACTTAATACTGATCTGATCTTTATTTAGATCCCCCACACAAACTATCAGCCACTTTCAAGAAGGTTTTAGTGACACGAGAATTAAAGAAAACGTAGTAATCACCATGGTTTCCCCGAATGTCAATCCATTTTGTACGTTCCTGCACTCGTGATCTTTTGAGGACATTGTGGTAGGCCTGCCACTCCACTTCATGTTGAAGAGAACCCATTTTACTCTCAGTCTTTGCGTCTGTTAAGTCCCCTGGTAAAATATTTAAAAAAAACAACATACTTTGGATTTATTTAAAGTGACAAAAAAAGACACAAAATATGGGCATAGGGATCATTTACAGTATTCTAATTTTGTTTTTGTAATTATCTAAAGCCACTCACCTGTGGCCAACACAAGATCAGGTTTTATCACATCAATAGTGTGACTACAGAACTTTTCAAAGTCTGGAATCCGTCTGGGATCATGAAAACGACTGATATGGATGTCGGATACCTGCACAGAATAATCAGCATGGTAAAAAGTCTGAAACAGGCTTCACGTGTGTTTTACAGTAAGGGTCTATTAATATCGCACATCGCACACCTATTTATAGAACAGCATTTTAAGAAGCATATACTGTACAAAACGTGGTTAGTTGCTGATGGTTTATTATTTTACTATCCAAACACACCAAAATGTGCAAATACATAGACATGCATAAAAACACAGTAACATCAGGTCATCTTTATAACAGGTCTGAATCAAGTGGATCCTGTTCAAGAGATTATAATACATGACACATGTTTGTGTCATGTCACATGTGGGTAATGCTCCAATACATTTTTGACGTGACATTCTTTTTGACTGTCATAATTAGATAGAAAGTACTAAATGGTACTAAAATGTTAATATGCCAGTACAATAGTGCATTAGTTCAGTATTAGTACTTTAATTTTAGTCTGTGTTAGAGTAACATTTCTATGTAGCATCCAAATAAATAAAAGTTGTTCATGAAAGAACAAAACATATCCCAGGTTACTTGAAAAACAAGACATGAAGTTTTCTATTTTTCCTATGGGATTTAAAATCCTATGGGATGTAAAATTCAAAATAATGATTATGTAAGCTTTACATTGAAGCATCTCTGGACAAAATTAAACTAGCTTGCTCGTTTTAGCTGGAAACCATTTTTAGTCTAGTTAAAGATGGTTCTTGTTATCAGCAAGCAATTTAATAATAATAAATAATATATGTAACTATATAATGTATGTATATAATTATAATAATTATATTATAGTAATTGTATTTATAAATATATTTATATTCTTTTCTCTACCTTTTCATAATTATTATGCAAACAAAAGCAGCCAATTTATTATGGCAGTAATAATTTATTATGACAGAACACAAAATAAAAGCCTTTTGACATTTAACCACATGACCAACTCCCTGACAGTTTAATGAGAGTATGACACGTTATTATGACCTCTTGTCACCAGCAGTGTTGTTGATATAACAAACCTCTTCTTACCTGCACAAACCAAAAAATGTTCTCCAGCTGTCCGCTGGGGAACGGTGGGCCGCTCCTTTTCCTTATTTTTTCCTCCCCTGTTTGATCTAAACTGCGCTTAGGGTGCCAGCCGGTGTCATATCTGTCAAACAACCAGGAAGTGAAACACGCCAGCAGCAGCCCAACAATCACCAGAGCCGCAAACAGCCGAAGCATCCTGCCGAAATGTCAATGCCTTCTATGAGATCCTGGACGCATCACATTCATGGAGCCGCTGGTCATGCACCCCTTTTCTTCATGTTAAAGGCGTCTAACAGGACAACTGAGACGGCTCACATCCTCGTTCACTTGACTCAAAATGAAGGGTAGACAGAGCCGCAATGGACGAACAAATCAGCGCGCTGTAATCGCCAACATCATCCATTGCAAACTTCCGGGTGGCAGGATTTCTTACCACAGATATGAAACTGACGGAAAGGACAATATAAAATGTGAAAGGGGCGGAGCTAAAACAAATCGCCTCTGCCCGGAAGTTTTTTTACCCTTTGAGAAAAAAAGATAACGATTAAAGGCGACATTTTCAAATATAAATAAATACACACAAAAAGAGTTTTATAGCATTTAAAATGTTTTACTGCCCCTTAGTGGATGTTGAGTTAAAATGTCTGCCAAAAATATTGGCCAATATATTGTAGCCAAAAACTAAAACTACATGCTATGATAGGTTAATCATGATTTAAATTCTACATATTAAAAAAACACCACAAATACGTTAAGCAAACCAGTTAAATAGCCATTTTTATTTTATTTTATGTATCTGTTTGTTTATGTATCATTTATTTTAAGCTACCGAGTGCCTCCTGTAGGAGACGAAAGGAACTGGAAAAATACCATTGACCTTGCTACTAGCGTTCGTTCATTGATGGTCAAAGATCTTCGTTGATCTGCTACACTTTAATGGATCTTTAAATGTTTAGGGAAACAGATTTACCTGAAGCAGAGTTTTAGAGTAAAGACTCATTATACTACAATTCTCTTAAAGGATTTCAATGAACTGGACTAGGGTGTCAGTTAATGCTTGTTCTTTCTGTGTTATGTCCTGGTGTTCATGCAATGAACCCTGCCAAAGCGATATCTACATTCTGTTCATTCACGTACTGAAAACCAGAAATGTAGAGCAGTAACCTTATATCTTGATTTCAGAAATTATATTTTATAAACATATTTTGTATAAGCATTGTTTATGTTAAATCTATTCATAATAGTATTCGTACTAGTAATATTTTGTTTATAGTAGTTTATAATTGCTTACAGGCTTTATGCAGATATTGTTTTGTACTGATAAACAAATAATGCGCCTATTTTAGTAGTATTAAATCCCCTCTAAATATATTAAATCTGAGATTCCTTTAGGATCACCTCGAGACATTCCTTAATGCAAGGTGTATGTGAGTCACAAAACAACAAAAATGATGCAGTGATCCATAATCACCAATGACTTTTGTTAACATTTATTAATTCATGATTTTTTACAGAGGCCACATTTAATGTCCAGAGAGAGATTGAGCATCGGTTCCAAAGCTCACTAAATTAAAATTATTATTTCACAGACAAGTGCTTTTGGACTAACATGATAGGATTATGTTTTGATCTTCACATCTGAGCTGTACTGGAATGCACTTGGTTTCTTTGACTGTTTTTTTGTACAGTATTATTAGAAAACAAAGATACCTAAATAATGAATGTACAAAAACTAAACAGTTTGTCAGTTAAAGGCTACCTGAATATTATGGCAACTTATGGTTGAAAGAAATGATATTATTTTCTTTTCTAATGTAAAAACTTTCTTTTGAGGGAACAAAAAGACCCTTCACATCTTTATCATACATTCTGTACTGTTACTTTAAATACACAAACTTGATTTTTGTTTTGTTTGTTTTTCACGTAAATCTCATGAGGGCTGAGGTCACTTATGAAATTTCTTGCTTGGATCCTTAGCGTGATCAAGCAGTAGCTGACAAGGAGAGAATTGATTTCCATAAACCTCTTCAAACCTCCTCATCTTCTCCACCAATTTGTCGGCACCTAAGACATCCACGAATCGGAAGGGACCTGCATTTACAGCACACAATGTGACAATTAACAATAAAGTAATTTCCTACTATCCTTAAAGAAATTGTCAGGAAATGTTTTAAATCCACAGGGAAAAAATGATCTTAATTGTAGATTTTTAACTCTCACCTCCAAGACAAGGTGGAAAGCCTAGACCAAAGACAGCTCCAATGTCACCCTCCACTGGATTGGCAAGGATTCCCTCTTGCAGACACAGAACAGCCTCATTCACAAAACGAGACACCAACCTGTACTGCACATCTGAGTCTGAAGATCTGGATGCAAACAAAAAATAAAAAAACCACCTTAAGCATACAAAAGGGTAAGCAATAAGAACACAGGAGAGCATGTCTGGAAAGCAGATTCATTACTGGTACAACCTACTAAAACTGTGACACTGATCCACAAACAGTGCAAATAAAAGGATCTTTGTCCTGTGGTTTGCACAGAGTGGTTAAATTAGCGCAGTCTCATGGCAGTGTTACAGTAGTGATGCACTTTAGTCTGGTGTATGCTAACAAAACAATAGATTGTAAAAGACAGGTCGTCCTTGCAATATGCTACAACAAATGCATTATATTGTATAACAATCTAAAGTATGCTCACACTGCAATTGCAATTCTTTGGGTATTTAAAAACACACATAGACAGACAATCAGATGTTGCGACTCACACTGCAGCATTCGGCGTCAGCTTGTAACTCTCCAGAATCTCCAGAATTTCTGGGTTCACCTCTCTGCTTTTAAGTCCAGGCTGGTAGATGTAGCAGCCCTTGCCTGATTTACGACCTAACAGTGTTAAATTAAAAAGAGACACATTATAATAATTTTATTGAATATGCTATTATCGATAATAAATAAAACAGTATTTCTTTCAAAGCGTTTACCCTTGAATCCTTTCTCCACCATGGTCTTCAAAACATCAACATTTCCACCACCAAATCTGGAGCCAAAAGCTTTGCCGAGATCTTCAGCCACGTGAGCAGCCACATCAATGCCCACTTCATCAGCCAGAGTAGCAGCACCCACAGGGAACCCAAATCCAGTGGTGAGGGAGTCCAGCTTCTTGGGGTCTACACCTTCCTGGAGGTCAACCGTTCAGAGGAATTACCATTCAAAATCTCATAATTTCTGTTTACATTGTCTCTTGGAAACAGGAACTGGACATACCTGCAGTACTCGCACTGCCTCTGCTAACATGGGAGCTAAACATCTAGTGGTGTAGAATCCTGGTCCATCCTACAGATAAACATCACAATGAAATCCAATTGACTAAATCCAAAATTGTTCCTGAAGGCCAATTGGTAGAACGTTGTGTTAGCAGCACAAAGGTTGTGATTCCCAGGAAGGCTTTTGGTTTTAAAAAAAAAATGTAAATGCATACATCCATTTTTTTTTCCAATTTTTGGTAAGATGGTGTCTCACCCCAACGACAATGATGACTTTGCCTTGTTTCAGGCCAACTGCCACTGCTGAAGCTGTGGTGTCCTTAGATGTTTTATCAGTGGTGATGATCTCCAGCAGCTGCATCTTATCGACTGGAGAAAAGTAGTGCATTCCAATCACCTGAGATGAAACACAGGAGTTTGAGATTGTCCAAAATCACATCACAGCTTCAAAAGCAGATTAAAGTTTCATACCTTTTCAGGTCGCTTGCTTACAGCGGCAATATCTTTGATTGGTAATGCAGATGTGTTCGTTGCAAATATACAGTGTGGAGGAATGACCTGCGATTACAAAACATTATGACATTTTAAAGATATTAGTTTTTATATGAGAACCTGATTTCTTGACATCGATCGTTCTTGACTTACTGCTTCAACTTCTTTTAGGACTTTGTGTTTGATGCTGAGGTCCTCAAAAACGGCTTCTATGATCATGTCGGTTTTAGAGAAGGCGTTGTAGTCCAGCTGCCCCGTGAGGTTGGACAGAATACTGTCCCTTTCAAATGAAGTTATGCTCTTCTTCTTAGTTTTGTCATTTAGCCTGAAGATAAACACCATAAATTTACATTTAAAGGACACCTATTATGCTTTTTAATTTGACCTTTTCCTTTAGGGTGTGATATAGCTGTTTGTGTAAATGATCTGCAAAGTTTCAAAGCACAAAGTCCACGGCAAAGCGATCTGGTGTGATTTTACTTCCTGAACTACTTGAAACACCTCATTTGTAGTCCTGCCATTACTTCTGTCGCCTGGTTACGTCACTATTATGTCACCACGTCACATACATTTGTATAATGCCCATCTAGCAGCTAGTTAGGTCCACCCTCAACCAAAACTAGAGTGAAGGCAGTGAAGACACTGTTTAGGTTTGACCAATCACATAAGAGTAAGCCAGCTGACCAATCAGAGCAGACAAAAATAGTTTTTTGAACTTTAAATCATGCAAATGCATTCTAGCAGACCCTAAAAATAACATTATGAACTTGTTAATGAGCATATTATGGGCTCCTTAAAATACTTCACATTACTTATATACCTTATAATGTCCTATTAGCGTTACTATTACTAAGACAATTTAACATCTGACGGTCAATAGTAATACATTTATTTTATATTTTAACTTTGGTATAATGTGTTTAACACTTACCCCTTAAAGACCTGCTGCTGTCCGCGATTAAGTCCCTCCAGTGTGGTATCTTTAAGAATGGTATGAATGCCTTTATCTACAGACACTTGGGCAATACCTGCTCCCATCAGCCCGGCTCCCAAAATAGCAAGTGTTCTACAAAAAGAAAACTAAATAATCAAATCACCATTTTATTTTAAGTAATCCAACAAACTCAAAGTAGCTTAGCTATAAAATCATTCATAGGGAATAACTGTCAATCATTAGTTTGTGAAAATACATACTTCACATCTTTTTCAGGGGTTCCAAATCTATTCTTCTTGCATATGACCTGACCGTGATACAGTCCAATAAGTGCTTTAGACTCAGAGGTCATGCCTAACTTGCCGAAATTCTGTGAATGAAAGACACAGAACATAAACCAATAAACAAATTACACTTTTTACAAGTTAATCAGATATTGCTAAAAATAAGGAAACAATGATAAACATATTTTCACAGTACCTGTGACTCTGCAAGGTAACCTGCATTTGGGCCCTGTTCTACACCAGCCTTTACACACTGAGAGAAACAACAAGCACACATGATTAAAAACATAATTCTTGTTTAATAATGGCTTAATGTAAAACGCCTAGTTACTGACAAGTAAAACTTTCATACCTCTATTATTTTCAAAGGTGCAGGATACAGTCCTTTAGTCTGTTTCATGACTTTCTTTTCAACTGTGTTGTAGATCTGTTTTCTGACAAATGGATAGCTCATGACATAGTCTTGGATTTCTATGAGAAAATATTTGGAGTTGGGGATTGAAGCATTGAAATTCCTATGGTGTGAAAACTCATTTCCGTTTCAGATAATCTTAATATCACATAAATCTGTGTAATATGTATTTTACACAGCGTGGAAAATAAAGTTCTTTAGTGTATAGCCCAAATTAACTAATGCATTTTAGATCTGCATTAAACTATATACAACCGTCAAGTGAGCAAATACATACTCTGCATCATGCCCTTTTCTTTGGTAAGTGCAATTTTCTTGTTGGCAATTCCTCGAGCAATGTCCACGGCTACTTCTTCTAAGTAATCGATGGTTCTCTCCTCTGGACTTTTCAGCCCAGGCCCTAGGTTTCATTAAATTAAGATCACATTAATTATCTTGCCTTACTTTATATATTTATATATAAAAACACAAATATTCAGAAAATCTACCGAGAGTATCCACCAGCTGGTGAACCAGTCCCATTTTCTTGGCTTTATCTGCACGAATGTTTCTTCCTGTCAGCATCATATCAAATGCACTGGGAAGACCAACCTACATAAAGGCAAAAGTGTGACAACATTGAGGAGGACCAATCAGGACAAGAGTTACACAAGCTTGTGTCTATGGAATATGACAGACCATCTTAGGCAGTCTCTGTGTTCCTCCAGCTCCTGGCAGCAGGCCCAGCATCACCTCAGGGGTGCCGAGAATTGTCTTCTTGCTCTTGGTGGCCACTCTGTACTGACAGGCGATGGCAAACTATGCAAACAATATATCAACTTATTTTGTGTCTGTACAAACATCGAAATTGTATGGATCCTTTGTATGTTTTGTTGTATGTTTTATGTAACTGGCTCGTAATAAAAAAAAATTACAAGAAAAAACTAAATAAACCTCTGTGTTGTAGTGTAAGAAAGGTAATACTATTTACTTTTTATTTCTGGTTATCTTTTAGTGTAACAAATACCTACATAGGTCATTCTAAGGATTATAGTTTAACTGCTTTATTTACTATTGACGCCTTATGCTTTGTTGTGTTTTATTTAGCTTCGATATTATTAATTGCTTATTTAAACAAGGGAACATGATTTGAACATGATGACAAAAACATGATTTCCTGTCACTCATGGGTTGTATGTATGTGGAAGAAAACTTCATTATCAAATTTTGATTTACTCCAAAGAAAGCATACACAGATGAGCCGAGACGTTATGACAGGGCAAACTGGTGGGACTGATGTTCTGGAAAGTTCTGTATTGGGAAACTGCATTCCAGGAAGTTATGTGGATGTCATCTGGACATGTTCTTCCTACCAAAACATTGTTGAACCAGGTACAGCCTTTTATGGCAACAGTATTCCCTAATGGCCCTACCACACTGCATACATTGTTTGGGAATGGTAGAAGGAACATGATGGAGAGTGTTACTTTAGGTGTTACCTTAATCTCCTAATTCCCTCATTCTCAATCCAACCACGCGTCTGTGCAGTTCATGCCTTAGCAGGCTGGAGCTGATTTGACAGCATGCAGAGAACCAACATCAGACAAGTGGGCATAAAATGTTGGGTTATCAACAGAGATCTGGGGAACTAGGAGGCCATTGTAACAATTTAAGTGTTTATCATGTGCCTCAAAACATTGCCAAAAAATGTGCTATGTGGCAGGATGAATTATCCTGCTGAAAGAGACTACTGCAATTAAGGGGAACAGTATTGACATGAAGGGGTGTACCGTGTCCGCATCAATGTTTAGGCGTGTGTAAAACTGATGCCCAGGTGAATGATAAATAAATTTGAAGCAGTACCTCCAAGCCTCCTCCAAGGCACGATCCATTAATGGCAGCAACAATAGGCTTGGGAGACTTCTCAATCTTCTCAAACATCTTCTGCCCCTCCTGAGAAAGTTTGGTGACCTCCTCTGAAGTCTTACAGGATTGAATCATGCTAAACATGGGAAATACAGCAAGATAACAGGCTAGACAAGCAAATGCAATGAAAGCCCTCCACTTGATCATAATCATGTCACAAAAATAGTGAAGTGTTTAATAGCTTACTGTAACATCAGCAACAATAATATTGTTAATATCGATTTATTATACTAACTTGATGTCTGCTCCTGCAATGAAGCAGCCAGGCTTGGAGGAGATGAGCACAGCACTCTGGATAGCATTGTTTCCCCAAACCTCATTCATAACTTCTGTCAGCTCGCTTTGCATTTGAACAGACAGAGTATTGACCTAGACATTACAAAAAATAAATGTGTTATATTGAGAAACACTATATTACCTCACCTATTAATTTAAAGGAATGTATACAAGCAAAACGTTTACCTTTGAATTTGGGTCATTGATGCGGACCACTGCTACATCTCCCTTGACCTCATAACTGACATGTGTACGAGCTAATTAAACAATATAAATGAAAAAAAAAACACTTTAAAAGGTCAGTAAAAACATAAAACATTATGAAACAATTTATTCAGTTCCAAAATATATTTATATATTTACCCATCATGCAGGAAGCGACTGTGAAGGTTCTCCTGGTGGAACCTTTATGGATAAAAGAAACTGGTCATCAAAAAAGTCAAGTCATCAGAACCGATTATAAGACCTTATACAACAAATGAAGGTCAGATCAGGATAAGTCACAAAAAGACACTGAAGATAAATCACACACAGAGGAGAGCAGACAGGCTGGCAGAGGACACAGTTCCAGTACAGTCACAGATGAACTTTCACCTAGATTCCCATTCCCGTACACTGTACCCAACGTTACATCTACACTACAAGTACAACGATAGGACGATATATACATAAACTACAAATAAAACAAAAACCTCTCTGTAAACAAAATGGACAATATTTATTACAATTTAACAAGAATACTTCAACGATGTGTCTGCATTCTTAAATAAAGCGTAACAATCTATAAGGCGAACAACAAAAACAACGTCAACATCTCTGCTGCTGACGAATATTAAACCCTTGATTTACAAATCGTCCATTTTGATGCATTTACAGAGATAATAGCCACCATAAGCATTTTTATTGAATGGAAACAGCATGTCAAAGCTGGTGTGTTAGCAGCTTTCCTGTTAGTAAAGCCATTAAAACAAAACAAACATTTATAAACAAGAGCATTTTATGCACCTGCCACAATGTTGCTAAAATGTAACCTGCACACGTATGTAAATGCATTAAAAAGTCATCAAACATTCAAGATCAGTCCTTGAGTTTCCTAGCAATCGGGCTAAGCTACCAAAGTGAAATAAGACTGAGATGACGCTCTAAAGTGGTTATTTACGCAAATTTCAAAGACACATAAAACAATGAGATATAGTGATTTAAGAAAAGGCTATTCATGCGCAAAGTACCTGGAAATCGTGTATATCTTCTAGCTGTGAGTCTGGAGAGGGAACCTAAGGCTCGTACGCCGGCCATGTTTGGAGGTCAATGTGTGTAATGACAGCAAGCGGAAGCCTGGAGGAGGAAGAGAGCGAATTTCACCACGCTACTAGTCTGGAGACCTGCTGACCAAAACCGATCTTTCCTAAGAAAATAAAATAATGATTGATTCAAAAAAGCGGGAGCTCGTTTGTCTTAATCCATATTATATGTTATAATAAAACATATTTAAATATATAAAATATTATGGTGTTAATTTATTTTGTTTTTTATAATATATCATCAGTAAAATAACTTGGGGGAATAAAAAACGAAAATAAAACTTTACATTTAAATGTGCTGGTTCATGAATTTCTGAATGTCACAGTATTTGATATGTCCCCTTGCCTTAATAAAAGCATCTGCCTTTTTGTAAAAAGGAGTTAATATGGAAAATGTCACAGATTCAAAGTGATAAAACACTGTGCTTTTTCCCAGGTTAATAAAATAATACAAATAAATCTAAAAAATATATCACATATTTGCAATGTGATCTCGGGTTTCTGGACCTCAGTTGTTTGTTTAATCTTTAAAACCTGCAATGTGATATTCATCCACAAGATGGCAGACAGGCGAAAAAAACCTCTAGTAAATAAAATAAGGTTGCGAAATTGATAATACACCTATACTTGTTCATAAAAAGCACAAAAAGCAGTCACTATGGCACTGATAAAGGATACAACATAGTTACTTAACATAACAAGTAAGACATGTTAAAGCAAAATAATATAGGCTATGTGATGATTAAAGCATTTTATCTCTACAAATGTTGTACATTCTTTTAGAGTTTTTTCTTGTGTGTTACAGTGGTCTCATTGTAAAGGATGTACTTTCACAAATAGTTCTTCTAGAACTCGGGACCATTATCACATGATAAACTCACCAGCACCAGAGACAGGGCAAATTCCTACCCCTCTAATCACACTCTTAGTTCAACACGTTTAAATGACATGTGTTTTTTAAATCAAACAAAATCAAACATATATATTGCTTACACATGTAGAACAATGCCAATGGTAAAAAAAAGCAGTGATTGCCACATAATTGCCAATAATGGTCAATCAATGATTAATTGTTACAACAGCACACATCGCTCTAGGTCTCTTATCTTAGAGAATAGATTTGAAGACTGCACATTGAGTGAATAAGGACCATTCTCTATTGTTTTGAAACAGGGCCGCATACACTGCTTTAGTGATTGCATCACACTGCTCTCATTAAGTTAAACAACACTGTGTTCCCCTCATCCAAAAACTGTTGTTTCACAACAAACATCCTCTGATCCTCCACATTGCAGTGCAAGAGTGGAAATCTATTTAAAGAATTCAAATCAGTCATTAAAAACTTATCAGTGTTTATGGGATAACAGTTGGTTCCAAGGTCCATTTAAGACAAGATGTGTTTGTACAGCTGTGCAAGGAGCAGACTTTTATTTTGTGTGAGCAGATGCCTCTGACAGTTACATTAAATATTTTCTATGCACAGTAACATATACATCACTCATCAACCAAGCAACAGATTAATGAGTTTCATCTGCAACATGATAAAAATAATGTATGTTCTAATACATCTCCAGCACAAGAAGTTTAACTAGCCACAGCTGGCAAATTATGTTGCCTTTATGTGGTTTCTTAATGATTTTACAACTTTACAAAAATGTATCACAAATAGAAAAATGAATTGAATTGCATTCCTTCATTTTAACTGATGAAAAATAAATATCTACTATTAATATTAACTGCAACAATAAATCTCTTGGTTAATACTTTACTAATACGTTTTGTGACTTTTTAATATCCTTCCAAATGGCAATCAATAAGAACCAACAACACATAACAGTAATAAATCTGTATTGAGTTTCTAGCATTTCACAGGTTTAAATACAAAACAGTTGCAATCTAATATTGCTTTAACAAAACCCCTTCTTTGAGACCCCTCACATAATTCTGCAAAAAGCAGATTTAATAAACTGTCCCAATTTGACAAAATTCTTACAATCAGCATTAGGCAAAAGAATGTTCCACATTCCACTGCAATAATGTTACACTTGACCTAAACAGTTGATTCCATCTCTGTGTGTACAGAATCCTCTACTTCCTTCCCATCACCCCATGCTACATTGTGCCTGTGAAGTCCAGTATGCCTGCAGGACTTTCCTTTACTCATGGACAAATCAGAATCCGGCTTAGCACCTTTGCTTGGACTACAACAAAGCTTGGGGCCACACTGACTCTGACAGGAAAGCTCACACTGGGAGTCACCAAATTCTTCAGAAATGGAGGAAAACTCTGGCTGAACAGTAGTGGCGTGAATGCCTTCATCATGGAAGACGTCTTTAATGCGTTTGGCTATGTCCATGTAAGTGGCCGGATCGGCACATTTGATGTGAGCAGTGGCAATGATACAGTTCCCAGCCAGCTGCCAGATGTGCAGGTCGTGAATTGCCATAACACCATCCAGGCTCCTTAACTTACTATTCAGCTTGTGCAAATCAATTTGCTTGGGTACTGTTTGCAAGAGAATGAGTGCTGACTCCTTCAGAAGAGGGAAGGTTGTGTAAAGCAAAATAGACACCATTATTACACATAGCGTTGGGTCTAGGTAGAGCACCCAACACGGACCAGCTACAGATACATTTCTGGGGTCCCTGCCAGTTGGTTTGGAAATGCTCAGGATTGATGCATTAACATGATGGTGTTCAGTGAAGTAGCCGCTACTGCAGGGATTGTAACAGATCTCTTCACTTTGGCAAGGCGTCCACACAAAAGTAAATATCAAGGCGTTAACCACCACAATGACGGAACCTAACGCATCTCCCAGCACATGCAGAAAAACTCCACGCATGTTCAGTTGGGACGCCGAATCAGAACTTTGATCCAGATCCTCCAATGAGCCGTTGGTTGCGATTCTGAGGTTTAGGCTGTCTGAACATGAAGAACAAACTAACAAGTCATTAAAATTCATAAAAAGTGAACAGAGAAATGAAAATAAGTAAAGAATATAAAATAATTTATTAGATACATGGTTTTAACTTAATAGCTGGTGATTCCCAAAAATAGCTGGGAGATTTTATGCAAAGCTATAACTTATGAGGTTCCCACATTTTAATAACTTTTTGTAATTTATGAAAATTTTATAAAGACTCTTTATCAGCTCAGCTCACTCAGAAATTAGTTGCTTTCCTATCAAATATTTTAAAGCTGAGCAAAAAAGTGTTCAATTACTTTTAAGATTTTATTCATTCAAATGACTTTACCAGGCTTGGAAAACACCACGGTAAATTTTCCTGCTATTTCCATTTGTGGGAGTCGTGAACTTACATGTTGACATATATTTTTTAAATGTATTATCATTTTAATACCTGACTTCAGCTCAGCAGTTTGATCTTCTTGTGTAATTTTGCTGTTTATCATGGGATTGTGCGCCTCTTCGTGTGCCTTTGCCTTTTCATAATCTCTTCGATTTGTCTTAAGAACATGAGAGTATCCACCGTGAGAGTGTCCACCGTGAGAGTGTCCACCGTGAGAGTGTCCACCGTGAGAGTGTCCATGCCCACCGAACCCTGCGTGTCCGTGGAATAGAAAAAGACCAAGCACATTGACTAGGAGACCAGCAACGCCAACCCAAATGACAACGCGTGGATTTTCTATCTCATGAGGCAATGTATATCGCTCGATAGCTTCTAGTAAAATAGTGAAGCAAAGCGCCGTCAAAAACACAGCATTAACTAAAGCTCCCATGACTTCTGCGCGGATCCATCCATACGTGTTCTTATCTGTGGCTCGAGCTGTCTCCGCAAAGCTCACCGCGATCAGTGCCACAATCAAGGCTATTACATCCGACAGCATATGAAAAGAGTCGGACAACATTGCGAGAGATGCTGTTATTCTGCTTATCACAACTTCAACAATAAAAAATCCCAGAGTTAAAAAGACCATGCACAGCAACCGTGCCCGATTCTGTCCCAAACCCATACTTGTGTGTCCTCAAGTAAATTCCGAGAAAAGTTTTTTAATTAATTTACATTTCGTAAAGACTGTCGTTTACATGTATTTATGTGTGTATCAAAGTTAATAATCTTAAAACCTTAAATAAAAATAAACGTGTTAGCTATTGGCAACTCGAATAAATGTGCGAAGCGGGAAAAATTCTGTTCAGCAAAAGAAATATTCATCTTCAAGCGCGTGCCATCGACTTCCAAAGAGTTATGATGGAATTAAAGCCGGTCGTGAATCTCCAAGAGAAGTTACAGAAAATGTAAGACTTTGCACCCGGACCGGTAAACTTCTCAGCACAGTCTGAGTGGAAACGCACTGTCTTGCGTCCCCATTGGCGGAATACCACCGTATGCTGGAGTCACGTGGTCAGTGACAACAGATTCTTTAATGTTCTTATTGCAATTAAATGACAAAATTGTGACTCCACCAGTGGAAGACAATTGCTGTAGAGCAGTTCGTTGTTTCTGCAGTTACTTTTAATGTATATTACTATATTTTTAAATGCACAGTATTTAAGTTTTAAATTACTTTTAAATCCAGTCCTACCATCATTTTTATTAAGTGTGTAATACAAAGCCAGTAGTGTAAATACTAGTAATTACAATTGCACTTACCTATGACATTCAATCAAAAAGAATAAAAATTAATCTAAGAAGTGCACAAATACAATGCGGAAACAAAGGCACCTATGTAATTAACTATTGGTATTTCTGACTCACGACATATTTTAGTCTGTATGACAGTTACAACCAATTGCATCACAACAATATTCAATCTGTAAGTGCAATTGTATTATTATTAATATACGGATCATTGACTGTGACAGACTGTTAAACCATCTATGATCATATTACGTTTTAAAAGCCTAATTAACACTGATTTTATCATTTTATCATTAAGCGGATTCAGAATGCGTCAGCAGACAGAAAAAAACGATCGTCTACCTATCAGTGGCACTGCGCGCCTGTGAGCGCACTCTGCCTATTGTCTGTGACGGAACAGGGTGTGTACCGACAGAGCAGGAGATGTGCGATGCGCGCCGCCTGTGTAGCTCAATTCATGGAGCGAAATGTTATGATGGAGCATCACCTTGGGCGTTGGACCAAGATGTTTTGCGCTACGACAATTTTCATATGATGGATATGCATTTGCCTAATTCAAAAGCGTGTTTTTGCAATGTGCGTATGTTATGACTGAGCATTGCGTTTTCATCCATCCTTACGTCTGTATATAACATAGCAGAACATTTAGAACTTAAAGGTTTTAAGAATCATTATTAGAAAGATGATGAGGAAAAACAGCCCGTTACGACCACGGTCCATGTCGGTTGGGAAAAAAACAGAGGCGGTGAAGGTGGTGGTGCGGTGCCGCCCATTAAACAAGAAAGAAGAAGCGATGAATCACGAAAGAATTGTTGAAATAGATGTCAGACTGGGACAGGTGAGCGTCCGTAATCCAAAATCATCTGGAACCCTTATGAAATCATTCACGTTTGATGCTGTATATGACGCGGTTTCAAAACAGAACGAGTTGTATGATTATGCGTGTAAACCTCTTATTGACTCTGTTTTGCTTGGGTTTAACGGGACTATATTTGCTTATGGCCAAACTGGCACTGGAAAAACATATACAATGGAAGGTGTGCCCACAGACCCGGAGAAAAGGGGAGTCATTCCAAATTCATTTCAGCATATTTTCTCTCAGATATCCAGATCTCAGAATCAACAGTACCTTGTGAGAGTGTCCTATATTGAAATCTATCAAGAAGAGATACGAGATCTTCTGTGCAAGGATAACAATAAAAAAATGGAGCTCAAGGAAAATCCAGAGTTAGGTGTCTATGTCAAAGATCTCTCATCTGTGGTGACTAAAAACATAAAGGAAATTGAACATGTCATGAACTTGGGAAACCAGTCAAGGTCTGTTGGTTACACCAAAATGAATGAGCGAAGTTCACGATCACATGCAATTTTTGTAATTACTGTTGAATGCAGTGAGATGGGCATTGATGGTGAGGAGCACATTCGTGTCGGAAAGTTAAACATGGTGGATCTGGCAGGCAGTGAGCGCCAAAGCAAGACAGGTGTGCAGGGACGCAGGTTTAAAGAGGCTGCCAAAATAAACTTGTCTCTTTCTGCCCTTGGAAATGTTATCTCAGCCCTGGTGAATGGAAAAAGTACTCACATTCCTTACCGAGATTCCAAACTCACTCGCCTGTTACAGGACTCCCTTGGAGGCAACTCCAAAACTGTCATGATAGCCACAATTGGACCATCTTCATGGCACTATGATGAGACTCTTACCACACTGAGGTATGCTAACAGAGCAAAAAACATTAAGAACAAGCCAAAGATCAATGAGGACCCCAAGGATGCACTGTTGCGTGAGTTCCAGGAAGAAATAGCTCGTCTGAAAGCACAGCTTGAGGAGCGAGGGATGCTAGCTAAAGAAAGGAGAAGACGGAGGAGAAATAGTATGCGGATGAAGAGAAGCATGAGTAGTGGGGAGGTGGAAACTCCGAGAGATGGAGATGTGGGTATTGTAGAGACGGTACAAGAGGAAAGTGTGGAGGAAAAATGGTGGAGAGAGCAGATGGCAAAGGCCTCGGCCAATTACAAGCCAGATTTCAGCAGGAAACTTGGAACACTGGATGAGAAAACAAAAACTGTGGAAGAGTTGCTGAAGGAGCAACAAGCTATGGAAACCATGATTGAAAAGTACAAGGTTAGTTCTTTCCACTCATCTTTTGTCTACCCGCAAATTATATTCTATATTTTTTATAAATCACATTAAATATTGTGTGACATGATTGTGTTACATTGTGTGTAGGTTATGGAAAGTAAGCTTCTGGTTGGAGGAAAAACCATCATTGATCACACCAATGAACAGCAGAGAATGTTGGAACTGAAGAGGCAGGAGATTGCTGAGCAGGTAACAGCAGTAATGGACTAACCACAGAATAGCTGTAATGTATAATTATATAAATACAATTAAAGGATCAGAATCTGATATACTGTATGTGTGTGTAATAAATCCTGCAAGGAGAGAAAGGAAAGAGATATGCAGCAGCTGATGTTTGAACAAGATGAAGAGACAATCGAACTGAAAGAAACGTTTTCCACTCTACATCAAGAGGTGGAATTTAAGACCAAGAAGCTTAGAAAGGTGCATAAAACACGTCCTTTACACTTATATGCAGAACTTACTGTATTTGGAACAGAATAAAAACATAACAGTTATATTGTTGTAGTTATCTCTAACTACTTGATAACCTACTTGATTCTATTTTTTTCTGGTTCTGTGTTTGTTTTCAAAATGTTAGCGCATTTTTGTAGTTAAACTAATTCCTGCTTTGTGTCCGTCTCAACATTGCATTGGTTGGTCAACTCACAGTTTTACAGTAAGCTACAGTTGGTGAGGTCTGAGATTGGAGATATCATCAATGAACATGTTGCAATGAGACAAGAACTGGAGCAGACAATGAATGAGTTAACAAGAGAAATGAAATTCAAGTATGTCCTGCATGTGTCCTCAATCTTAGTTTTATAAGTTAATAACTGCACAGTCAGTGTTGTTTATGTTGCTAACTCAACAGACTTTGATCTGGTTTTGACCTTTTTATATTTACCAGAAATCTGATCATTGAGAACTTCATTCCTCCAGAGGAGAAGAATAAAATCATAAATCGTCTCCACTTTGACACTGAGGAGGATCAGTGGAGAGTCTTACCTCTTCTCCCTTCTGAAAAGTGAGAAACCAAAACTGTTCTAAACATTACAAGACAGTTATATATTCTTGTCTTACTGTTTTTTGTCTCATTTCTCAGTAATTCACCTTTTGTGAGACGAAGGCCAACTTCAGTGGTAGGATACAAGAGACCAATGAGTCAGTATGCACAAGTTGCTGCGGCAACCGGGTCTCCATCTAGATACAGGGTTAGTGCTAAACACAGGAATAAGAATTTGTGTGATTTTAGTGGCTCACTGGGAAAGCTGTGATTTTTATTATAGACATTAAAAACAAAAAACACTTTTTTTGTCACAGGCTGAGAACATTATGCTTCTAGAACTGGACATTTCACCACCCACCATGGTTCCCTTGGACCTTCACAGGTCAGATATAAGGACCCAAGACCTGATTCGTGACTTTGGCCATTATAGAAAGAAGACGACTGCATCACGTGTCATGAAAGCTAGATCATGGTGAGCACCTTGCGTGTTTCTCATCCAACATTGGCAATATTATACTGCTACCAAGAAAAGCTTAAATTAATTTTCCACATTTAAATCTTGCTTTTTCCTTACTAAGGTACCAAGGGCCTGGTCAATCTGCTTCTTCATCAACCAGCTCTGTGGCCTCTGGGCCTCAATGCTCAACATCTACAATGGGGGCTTGTGCAGCAACCCATGAACCTTGAGCCTATACAGTGTAGTGATCATATAAGAAATAAAAGCATAGAATGCACTGTTAATGTTCCTTTGCTCTTTTTCATAAGCTTTAAGCTTTAAGGTCATTTGTCTTTTCTAATCATTTTAATTTTTTAGCATTAAAGCTTTGGATTTGCAATTTTAAGCACAATTGTTTCCTGTATACTTGAAAAGGATAGTGTATGCTAAATTTGTGATGTCAGTCTTGAAGAGAAATGTAAACAATAAATGTGTCATAAAGAATTAACTCTCTCTATATATGAAAACACCACGGTTGACCATTGGAAAGTTACGGGTGATGTATGGGAGATAAAAGAAAAAGCACAAGAGGGCTTATGATGATATGATCCTATGTTACTAGAATCCCAGTAAATTGAATAAAGGCTAAAGGGCAAGTGTTTGTGTAAAATGTATGAATTGTATTGAAATTAAAAACAAACCAGGTGGCAACTGCAAAGGCATTATTGATTTGTCAGAAATAACATTTCTTAGACTTTATACTTTCTCTAATATGTAATTACCAACTGTTTTAAGTAATGTATAATGTTTGTTTTTTTCACATAAAATAAATTAAAACGCTTTAAAATAAAGGTAAAATAAATTGAACGCTTTTGTTTTGTTTAGCATATGCTAAATTTACCTTTATTTGTATAAACCATTAACAAAGTATGATACGACGCATAAGCGTGTCTGTTTCGAGTACGGTGGATAATTTGAAACGTTTATCCAAATCATAACAATAGGGACAGAGTAGCCTTGGGTAGGTGGTTTCCCTGAACTGTCATAGTACAGTAGGTGACGTTTCCCAGAGGGTCACATGATATGTCTCTTACAGTAAAAACCCAATATGGCAGAAACGGTAGATCTTGCACGATAACTAAAGCAACATCAACAGTTTCTACAGCACCTCTGGAAAACTGGTCTATTTTTTACGACCGATCGCAGACATGAGGGAAAGGCAGAAGAAGAAAAAGGGGAGGACGTGGGCAGAGGCCGCCAAAACGGTAAACCTTCGGACCTTTCAAGCGTTTGTTTAGCTTGTTTTCGCCTTGCACTCCCACTTGTACAACTGTGTTTATGAGTTCATGACCCGCTGTTGTAGGCTAAGTATTGCGTATGCATTTCTGGGCCTGGTTTCGGTTATAGCTACGAAAGTGCATTTAGATCCATGCATTTGAAAGCGTGACGTTACGGACAAACCGAATCTTCTTTTAGTCGAATCGAATTTAAAATCGAAACTTTTAAATGCGGGCGGTCATTTGAAACAACGTTTGTGTTATGACGTCCGCGATCTCAGCCGCTAGCTCGCGCGAGGCAGCCTAGCGCGCTTCTATGTACTAGTGACACTTCGCCGCTTAGCCTGTTAGCTTAGCTCAGCTAAACGCAATGTTTTAAAGAACCTAGCAAAGACACTTTCATGTGACTCAGAATTTGAATTAGATTTGTTTTGTGGTGCAAAAAAACTCGCGATGGCAGCGCGCTTTAACGTTTCGGATCTGTAGATTGCTTGTTATGAGAGATTGTCAGTCTGAGCATGTTTTTCTAATCATCATCTGCTATATTGTTATGCCCATCTTTTCACATGATATGTTGAATTTGGTCGAACGTTACCTTACGCATAACCTAAGATTCACCAGACAGTTTGTGGCTTTTTTAACGGCACACGTTGACATTGTAAATTAATATTGTATTTGTCCAGAGGAAAATCCTAGGTTCACAGGATTTCAGAAGCCTCGCATATATTCAAGTTTATGTTTTGCACCTGTCCTGTTTTATTAAAGCAGTACATATACTAAATAGCTAAAGATATGACGTTTATTTATTATTCATTCAAACAAATCTAAACATAAACAAGGTTTGTAGTACAGCTACAGGTGTTCAGATGTACCATGGTAAAGTTTTGTCATTATAGTTGCTGTTTCTTTGTGCTGTTTTTTTTTGTGGTTGTTAAAAGTATTTGGGCACTTTGTAACAAAATGTCAAACAACGTGGCATTTATTTTTTAAGTACACTTCTGGTGCGCCTATCTATGTAATAGATATATACTGTTGTAAGGTAGTACTTGAACACTTTCTAAATGTTAATGAAACATTCATAGTTATGTGATAAACTACACCTGTTATTTCTGTGGTAGGGCATCTGTTTGAATATGACTTAATTTACCTAAAATTACCAAACTTATAATAAATGAATAAAAAAAGAAAACAATTTATAAGTGTGGCTGCAGGTGTTCAAATAACTTACTGCTTGTGGCCTATGTAAATGTTCAAGACAAGAAACTGATTTTCCTGAAAGCAAAAGGATAGATGAATACGTGTATTTTATGCTTTATGTAATAATTCAGAATGGCTGAAATTAGACAGAAAGTAATGTCATAACTCTGACGGGAAGGAAGGAAGCTGTTTTTGGGCCTTAAGCAAGCAGCTGGCTTTATATGTGGCTAAAAAGCCACAGATCTCTTGGAATGTCTAGATTATCAACCCTTAAGACTCAAGCATGGAAATAAAATGTCAAATGCAATATTCACTGTGTGCAGTACATAAGAAGCAAACTGTATTATGTAATGGTGAGACTGGTATGATGCAAGAATAGGATGACCAAAAATAATGAAAATAGGTCAAATCTCATTTTAGCTACTGTAATGCAAAAAGTATTTACATTGTAAAGTACAGTTATAAAATATATATCATCATAAAAGGTGTGTACTGAATTTAATTTTAATTTTACACTCACAATAGTTAAACTAATGAGAATTTGCTTAATTGTCATGAAAATAATCACAGTGTAAAAAAGAAATCAGAATCATCCTGATTTGTTTCTAAGCAACATAAATAAGGATGAATATTACCTGACATTTATTTATGCAAATTAATGGAGGCATATTACTTTATACATAAAGGTGGCACAGGTAACATGGAAAGACATCAAGTTTGTTTAAGAGATACTATTGTAGTAAGTATCTCACCTAAACTTCCACATAGTATTTCTAGTAAGATATGTTTCACAGAGAGATTTGCCTTCTACACTGTGGCCAACCAATAGCATTGCTATCTACCCAAACCATCCATTCCCCTGCATGATCTTTTCTTTGTGGTTGGAGCTAGAGTGTGAGTCATTAATGCATTGTTCACTTTTTCCATAACGCTGTTTCCAGGTGCTTGAGAAGTACCCCAACACACCGATGAGTCATAAAGAGATCCTGCAAGTGATTCAAAGAGAAAGGCTTAAGGAGATAAGGTGAGGTCATTCTCCAGCTGTTTGTCTACATACACTGTGTATTTCTTATTCAAATAAGCCATTTTTTGTACCTCCATTTCAGGTAATGATGGTACTGAACTGTATCAGCATTTTTAAAGTACACATGCACATATCTAATTATTAAATGTCTTTTCTTTCGTTTCTCTGTTGTCATCCAGAAGGTAAGATTATACAGTAGTATCCCCTCTTCTCTAACTAACTCAAGTGCATTAGCCAATCCTTGTGCATGTTATTAAAATGTTGACACAGCATGGTAGGAACTCTGTAACAAGCGAGGCTTTTTCCATTGTGCTTGACTTCTAAATCAGCCAGTGGCCTTGTTGTGCTGTTGTTTGTTTTGCGCTATAAATATGCTCCATAATATTTCATGTACTGAATGTGTATAACTCATTTGTTTATTCTCCCTATGGCCAGTGAATCAATCCCATTGTTTATATTTATTATTTCTTTATTCAAGTCATAACTGATATGTTTTAACTGTAATTGCAATGAGAAAAACAATTCAATTTTCACATACAAACTAAAATGGATATTTTTGTTCTTACATTTGTATTGGGTATATGCATTTGCATTAAAAAAATCAGATTAATGTAAAATTCTAAAGTGTGAATAATAATGTGAATACATTTTGTCTTGACAATTCCAGGGCAGGTAACAAAAGCAAAAGATACAGAACAAATACAACGATAAAGATAATGATTGTAGTTAAATATTTTTTGCTTACTAAACCACTTCATCAGCTTGCCCAATATCTGTAACCACGCTTCTCATTTAAAACTTAATCCAGCCAATCCTAATTTAGTAAATTTGAACACATAAAAGACAGCATTCTGATTGGCTGAAAAGTGTGGGCCACACCTTTAAAGCTGTTTTGTGGTTTATATAAAATAGGGCAGTCTCAGAAACAGGTGTGATTATCTCAGTAAACCTAATTTAGTAATACATGACAGTTAGCTTGGAAATTGTATGCATGGTATTAAAAATGTTATGCATGCAGGATTGGCTATATCAATTGTTCTCCTATAATTATTATTGGCTGCAATATTACAATTTTGTTTATGGAAAATCTGATTGTAATTTAACTTGTTGATTTTTCTTTATTTAGCGGGACTTCCCCTCTTGCCTGTCTCAATGCCATGCTCCATACAAATTCACGTGGAGAGGAAGGGATGTTCTACAAAGTCCCTGGTCGAATGGGTGTCTATACACTGAAGGTTGGTTAACATACTTAAGGCTTTTCAAACCTGAATCTCATAGCAACAATAGAGTAACACACAACCAAGGTTTATAATAGATGGGCAGATGGGCATGTAAAACATGCTAAGCTTGAGCACGGGTTTTAAGCATTCCAGAAGTTCAATATGGTACCATCAAAGCTAAGGTCATAAGTTAGAATCCTAGAGTTTATACTGTATTCCTATAAAATGTAAGTTGCAGTGGATTAAAGCATCTGCCCAATAAACAGATGTGGGTTTCTAACATCTTGTTTGCTTTCTTATATGATTGTTTACTTTATCAATTACTGCGCTGATTAATAAAATTATAATTTAATTATAGAATTAATCTTTTCAGTGATGAGATGAAAGTCATGAAGTCATGAAAGTTACAAGCTCATATTTGCGTAAATTATGTTTTATGTATGGATTTGTAATATGTATGAATTAACATTATATTCCTTTGACGTGTTTTCCATAAGCTGTAATGTGGGTTTAAATTAGCACCTGCTGTTACAGTGTGTCAGACCACTGATGTGTTGTTTGTGTCTGCGTGTGAGAAGAAGGACATTGGAGATGTGGTGAAGGAGCTGTCAGAAGAGGCCTCAGAGGAGAGCAGCGATAACATGTCTGATAACAAATGCACAGAACTCAACACCAGCAACAGCAAAGATGGACGCAGGGGAAGGTGGAAAAGGAGAGGTAGTGCATTTCTTTATGACAATGTTACTTAATAAGGAGCCGGGGCCCATTAGGGAGCCACAACAAACAGACAAAACAAGAATTAAAATAAGCTAAAACTTTAAAAGTTTTTTTTATTACAAATATTCATCTGTCTAATTATGCAAAGCTCAATAATATTTAATTGGGTAGAAATTGTGAGTGGTGGGGGGATGAGGGTCTTTCAATGTTGTGGACAGTGGGAGAGTTGGAGTCAAAATGTTGAGAAACGCTTTTTTTTACTGCTTTATGACAGTATTGGCAACTTTGGTAAGTCAAACTTAAAGGTGAAGTGTGTAGTAGCTCCGCCCTACACCCAAACCATTGGCTGAGCCAATGTTGCCATGTCTGATCACTCAAACAAGCAGAACCACAAAGTCAAAATGTTTTGAATATTTGGGAGAATTAGCCTACAAATAATTACATATCAAAGTATATCATTATATCAAAATACAGCCTACTGCCAATATACAGCTAGCTGGATGAGTAGGTCAGAAATCGTATATAAACAAAAGCATGGAAAAGACAATGATGTAATTGATGGCTGTTTGTTATGGTTGATTGTGCCCTTCTTAACATCTCAGAACATTATTATTAAGTCATACAAATGTTGACAATGTTATTATTTATTAATCTATCACAACTATCTGCAAAGTTCAAAGGAATTGTACTAGTTTCATATGAAATAGCCTGCAGGATATTTTATTTTGAAAAGTCAACCAATATGGATTTTTAATGGCCAATGCCAATATCTAGAGGGCAGGGTAAAAACAGACAAGACTGCCTGTAGATTTTAGAAGACTGGCAGAATGACCTCTTCTGTTAATCACATTAATTTTAAAACTAAATTTCTAAACATCTGCTGAGTACCAATATAGTATACCAATATATTAGTTCCAATATACTGGTCTAACTAGTATTAATACAGTTAAATATAAAATCACTACATTAAAATGTATATAAAATGTTTTTTTTTACATTGACATTCATAAAAAGGAAATAATATAACTAAACTATGGTTTCAGTGATCCCTTTTAAATATCAAGTCATTTCTGGCAATCGGGTATGTAACTTACATTCTGAATCATATGTCAACTGTAATACATTGTGTTAATGACCTTACATCTAAGGTTAACTCAGCCCCTTTCAAGTCAAATAATCCTCTGAATGCAAAACACAGGAAATTCTTTTTCTTTGCACGATTGATGCTACTTCCTTATATATGAGAGACGTATGAAGCTGTCTAGTCAAACGCATCTTGCAGAAACTTTTCAAATAAGTATTTAAAAATCATGCACTCAAACAGAGTGAATTCATGCACAACCAAATACTGTAAGTACAAATTTCATCTCATATAATGTAAAACTTTAAAACTGCTGAAAACTTGACAACCGTTGTATCAAAGAGGAAGAAACAAACTGCAAAGACCAGGAAATAATAATCGCAATGGCAGCATATTATCCATGAGTGTTAGTTGGTTGATTTTGGTTAGTTTAATCAAGTATTTACTTTTTTTAAATTCTCCTATGGTAATCTTTAATTAAAAAACATAAACGACTGTATTGTCATAATGCAGGAGAAGGCACTGTGGTTACATTTGTAAAGTTTCTTTTCTTAGTTGGTACATTGTTGCTTTTGGCAAGTATATAAAGTTGTATATACAATGCTGGTTATTATGTTTTGCTAGATATTGAGGTCACTCTGCTCACCCCTTTTTGGCGTAAACTGCACTAGAGTTTATATTGTACTTCTTTATGTATTTTGCAGTTGTATTGTGTAATTAGTCATCAGAGTGAAATTTGTGTGCATGCCTGTTTAGTGTTCATATGTGTTCAATGTGTGCAGTTTAGTGTTCAATGTGTGCAGTTGTATGTACAATCCTGTGGTTAATTTATGGGTGCAGACATGCTAACATGCCCCCACTGCATTTTCTATGGTTCTCAGTGCAGACAAAACTACAGTCTCAGCCATCGTCTCCACAGTCACGCTGCTCATCTCCATCAGTCTCCAGCAGTAAACTCATGTCCCCGTCACAGAAACACAGCAAGAAGGCCCTTAAACAGGTACTGCCATTCACACCTGCAATTACTGTCTGTTCATTTAGTACCAGGTTAGAAATAACAATTACTATAAATAAAATGTTGTATACGTTGTGTATACCATTATATCACCCAAACCTACTATGACATTAACCACGTTTTGCTGGTTTAAACTTGATCAGACCTGTGGAATTATGGGAATTCTTCTTTGCTGTTCTACATTAACAGGCACTCAAACAGCAGCAGCAGAGGAATCAGAGGAGACAGTGTGGAATTTCCAGCTCCTCAAGTCCAAGACTGCTCCTCAAGACTGTCAAAGACGCGACTCATGACACATGCTCCCCCAAATCCTGTACATCCTACATTTAATTTATTTAATAGTTTCACAACGTACCCTTTTATTACATAAACAACAGCTCCAATGTTTAGCTCTAATGATATGTCACCCTTTTGGCTGTGGTGTATTAAACAAAAGCATGCGCACAACCACTCAAAAAAGTCTGAACACATCCTTCATTCTTTCTTATTAAAAACAATTTCACATTTTACAATAATAGTTAAGTCACCAAAAATTCAGTTGGAAGAATGACAGTTATGTAGTAACCAATACATGTGAAACATACCAACACTATTTAACATTTTAAT
>JAZGTJ010005683.1:0-10929 GCA_036877575.1 Botia almorhae
TGTGTATTTTAAAAATACAAAATACTGTATTTGTATTTAAATACATTTTTTACACAGTATTTTGTATTTGTATTTAAATACATTTTTCCACTCAGTATTTTGTGTTTTTATTTTAAATACATTTCTATGTATTTATGCCCATCTCTGGCTGTGACACATACCTGTGGACCTGTGATACTGGACTGTTGTTTGTTGAGCTGGAGTTGTACAGATATCAGTCATCTCACCGAGAGCTACGACAGCACAGGGCAAACGCTACAGCAGCCATAATCCAAAGAATGGATCAGGCCATGTGTGTGGAATTTGTGTGAAGCTTTAGAATGAAAACAATTCACATTCATTTGCATAGTGCTTTTCACGATACATACAGTTTCAAAGCTGCCACCACTCTGCCTCCTCCGCATCACCAGAGGGAGCTGCTGCAAATTTCATCTCCACTGAATTTGCTCTGAGTAATCACATCCCTCTACAACAGACCGACATTTTACAGCTGCAGATAGGCTTGCTTCACTCAGAGAATATCTAGTTATATGCCATCTCTCCTACACACACAATAGTTCTGGGTTTGCCTTACGTATGCATGAGCCATTCATCTCCTGGAATGAAGGACAGATCCTTCGCTGGGGTATGAATTGCCATGATAAATGTTTACTGAAAGTTGTCCCCACTCGGCACGCTTTCTACTGCCCCAATTCAACACCATCCAGACCCTGACCTCCCCTTCATAGTCGAGGTAGACACCTCTAATCACGGCATAGGGGCCGTATTGTCCCAACGTCATGGATCACCATCCAAAATGTTTCCATGTGCGTTCTTCTTACGCAAACTCTCCCCTGCTGAGCAGAACTATGATGTAGGTAATCGCAAGCTCTAAACCCCCGTCAGGTCCAATCGTGGTCAATGCCACGATTCAGCTACTAAGGAACCGCTATTGGTGGCCTACCCTCCTGAGCGACACTATTAAATACATCCAGAGCTGCCCAGTCTGCCAAGTCTCAAAGACCCCCAGCCCTGTCGGGCTCCTGCAACCGTTACCCACACCACAGCAACCATGGTCCCACCAGGGTTTTCAGCAGTCTAGGAGTCAATGTCAGCCTGACATCTGGATATCACCTCCAGTCTAAAGGCCAAACTGGACGCCTCAATCAAGAAATTATCAGATTCCTCCGATCCTACTGCAACCAGCATCAGGCTGACTGGAGCAGGTATCTGATGTGGGCAGAATACGCCCAGAACTCCCTAGTCAAGCCATCCACAGGAGTAACTCCTTTCAAATGTGTGCTGGGTTTTCAACCTCCGTTGTTCCCATGGTCCGGGGAACCCACCGACCTCCCTGCTGTAACTGACTGGCTCCGACGCAGTGAGGAGGTCTGGGAAAGGGCACACACCCACTTACTTTATGCTGTACATCAACAGACTGAGCATGCCAATCGTCATCGACGTAATGGACACAGCTTTGCTCCGAGTCAGTGGGTGTGGCTTTCCACCAGGGGCCTTCGTCTTCCTCATCCCCCCCATAGGAAACTCAGTCTAAGGTACGTGGGTCCATTCAAAATTCTAAGAATGATAACCCCTGTTTTGGCTCGCCTTGATCTCCCTAACCATTTCTGTATCTCTCCGACCTTTCATGTTTCCTTGGTTAAGCCTGCTGGTGCACCGGTTGGAGGTCCGGAGGGGGGTCTCCGGGAACAGGCCCCTCCCATTGTGGTGAACGGCAAGGAGGCCTATTGGATGAACCAGCTCCTTGTTTCCAGACGCCCGGGTGGACAAATACAGTACCTTGTTGACTGGGAGGGGTACGGCCCAGAGGAGAGCTGCTGGGTGAATGGGGGACATCTTGGACCCTACTCTAACCGAAGAGTTCCACAGAGCCCATCCAGAGAGGCCAGCCCATAGACCCAGAGGAAGACCCTGGCGTCGCTCTCCTCCTCGTGGCAGGAGCTGCTCTCCTCCGCATGACCAGAGGGAGCCCTCGCCAGAGTATTAAACCAATTCGGATTACAACTACCATGTGCCCATGTATCTTGTATATTTACTTCCTGTTTGCCACCTAATCCATGTTAGCGGGACTATTTATACCCTTGATCGCCATTTACTCATTGCGATGTCTTGTATTGCCTTTGCATGCATTTCAGAGCGTTTATTCCCTGTTGTTTGCCTGGTTTTGTTTTGGATTGTTTATGGTTTTCTGATTGTTTGCTGCCTGCCCTTTTGGATTACCTTTTTGGATTGTTTGCTGCCTGCCCTGAACTGTGCCTGTTTAATGTTGATGATTGTTTTCTGCCTGCCACAACCTCTGCCTGTTATAACGTTGTTGATTTTGCCTATCCTCCTACATCACTGTTTGCTGGTTTTTGACCCTTGCCTGTTTAATGATTTGAATAAACTGCTGCACATGGATCCTTATGCCTCCGCATCCTCATTATGTTGTCCATACTGTAGCTGGTGTGATCTGTAGCTACCCCAGGATACTTGGGTGGAAAAAGGAGGTATGTACAATAATTAGCATAGATGCCATTTGTAACATTAATAGCACAAGATAATCTTTAGGTTTTTTCTGATGTAATTGAAATACTTGATTATGAGATGCATTATGTGAATGATTGGCTAAAGCGATGTCTTTAATCTAGATTTGAATTGTGAGAGAATGAGCGCCAAACAGTGTCAGAAAGGCTATTCCAGAGTTTAGGTGTCAGGGTTATCAAGAACCGGGTGAAGGAGAACCCAATCACAGATCAGCTTAACAAAAATAACTTTATTTAAACAAAAACACCCACGAGGGGGAAAAACAAGACTATGAAAATCCAAGAAAAAAATCAAGCTTCTGATCAAAATCAAAACAAGACCAAATTAAGTTGAATTCACAGACTTGACTCAATGCAGACTTACTACGTACAAGGCAACAAGAAACAGAAAACACTAACAATACACCAGCCCAATTTGAAGCTGATAGACAGCTTTGACATTTGTGATATCTGCGGAGTGGTGGCATTCCATCACCGCAGACATGCTTGCTGGCAGGGCCCCTTTTCCTTCTCAGGGAACACAGACTCTGTCTGAGTATACCTTGGAACTGGACAAAACAAAGGTGATGATTCCGGAAATCCTGGTTAATGGTTACCTCTCTGCGGGCCTCATTGATCCTGCATCCTTGCAGGAGATGGAGGGGATTTTCACCGTCCTCAGAAGGTGAAGGAATCCTACACTAAGGCTCCCCAAGATCCTCTTCTTGTCTCCTCAGGGGCCTGCCTTTGTCCAGTTCCAGAGGGTAGAGTCTTAAGCATTACTACCATTAAGAGCACGTCCCAGCCTGTCCAATCCCCATAGAGTCCCGTCCAGGGAAATGGCTCTCTGGGTCATTGTAGAGTAGAGATGTAGCCTAGGTCCGATGCTGGAAGTAAATCATGTGCTATTATGATTTATTTTTACTAATGTGGCCAGAATCCTGATTGAAACTTTTATGAAAACCATTTCTCTGTAAGACGAAAAACAGTGCAGTGGAAATGACTTTTTAAATATTTTAGACATGGAATATTTGGCCTGTAGTTTGCCAGGTAATTTGGATTTAATTAAATTCAGTTCAATTCAATTTTATTTATATAGCACTTTTTACAATGTTACATTGCTTCAAAGCAGCTTTACATAAATAACAAAGAATAATAATAAAACACAGAACAAATGTCGGACATGTTTTTGGTATTATTGCAAATAATATGTGTGAGATGTATAAGACTAATTAGGTATACTAGGTTTATAGTATGTTTATGAATAAAGGGTTGATTGAACCGATAAACTATAAAATTATTTCAGCAAGATATACATTCTATCTTACATAGGGATGGCATATAATAGATAATATCTTATGGGACAGAGGTATAAGGGATTTGCAATAGTAACATGAACTACACACAACATGCAAAAGTAGAATACATACATACATAAAATATATACAATAAAAATATTAGACGTTTACAATTTACAAAAAACCCTAGGCTAAGTTAGATGTCAGCAGTGTCAGATGGTGACAGTGGCAAGGAACCAAAACTCCAATGATGTATAGATGGAGATAAAACCTTGGAAGAAGCCAGGCTTGACCAGGAGGGTCAGTTCACCTCTGGCACGTTAAAGCTGCAATTTGTAACTGTCTTGAAAACGAACAGAGTTGATTATAATAATTTACAGTTATTTGTTGATGAAAATTTAATAATAGTCAGGCACAGAAAAATTGTGCCAACAGAAACGATGAGGCATAATGTTACTAATTGCAGCCATAACATCACACTGCTGTGACTAAGCAGGGAACAAAATATAGAAACTAAGCTAAAAGTAGGCATGTATATAATGATATGTTTGCTAGAGAAGTCTATCAAATCCTGATTATCTATCTCAGGGGTCTTTCCATCCAGTCCCCCACCATCTGGTCTCAGAGTTTGGATCCAGCTGACTACAGGACTTTGGTGAATGAAAGACAAACAGTTTTAGTGAGGAGCCTGTACATTTGTTCTTGTGCGAAGTGTCCCTGGTTCCGGTTTACCTAACTTATGCATCTTAATAATACCTTAAGGGATTTGAGTAATAAATATATAGGACTATGTGTAGGCTGGATTAAAGTGGTGGGTCTTTAATCTAGATTTAAACTGACATAATGACAAATTTTAAACTGACCAAATTTTAGTGTCTGGCTTTGAGAGCATGTGTCATAGTTTTGAATATGTATTGGAAATGTGGCTTTCAAAGGACAAATTATTTTCAAAAATGACACCCAGAATCTTGGCTAATGAAGCAGGCTTTCATCCAGAATGAAAATCAAGCAAGCATCCATCCAGAGTAGTGCAGTGTTCTATGTTGTTCCGTGTGGAGGGTCTTTGTCCAATAAGTAAAACTGTTTTATCTGAATTTAATAACAGAAAGTTGCTAGTCATCCAAGTTTTGATATTGACTATGCATTCTGTTAGTTTGGTGAATTTATGAGTCTCATTGGGCCTAGAAAAATGTATAACTGAGTATCATCAGCATAACAATGAAAACTAACTCCATGTCTCCTTATAATTGCTCCCATAGATAGCATGTACAGGGGAAAAGGAGGAGGCCAAGTACTGAGCCCTGCGGTACTCCATATTGAACTTGTGATTGGTATTGTGATTGGACACCTTGTCACTCACAGCAACAAACTGGAATCGGTCAGATAAATATGATTTAAACCATAGATCCATGAACCATTTAAACCATGCCAGTGCAGTTAAATTTATGACAACATAATTTTCAAACCTATTAAGCAGAATGCTGTGATCAATAGTGTCAAAGGCTGCGCTAAGGTTGAGTTATACTAAAAGAGGGATGCAGCCATGATCGGCTGACAAAAGCAGATCATTTGTCACACTAATGAGAGCAGTCTCTGTACTATGGCCTGAATCCTGACTGGAAATTCTCACAGATACCATTTCTTTCCAGGAATGAGCATATCTGTAAAGACACCACCTTTTTCAGTATCTTTGAGATAAGATAAATTTGATATGGGTCTGAAGTTTACTAGTTCTCTGGGATCAAGTTGTGTTTTTTTAATAAGGGGTCTTGTATAACATGCACCTGTTTCTCCTACCTGTCTCTCTTTGTCTGTCTGTCTGTGCGTTTGTCTGTATGTCTGTCGTTGTGTGCTGTGTACATTATCATACATGTAAAGCTGCTTTGTAACAATGTCCTTTTGTGAAAAGCGCTATACAAATAAAGTTGAATTGAATAACAACCAGTTTAGGGACATATCCCAACACCAATGATGAATTAATCATACTATGTAGAGGATCTACAATTTCAGACAGCGTTTCTTTCAGCAACCTGGTAGGTATAGGATCAAGCATACATGTTGTTGATTTATATGATGTTATTATTTTTGACAGTTCATCCTTATCTATAGTAGAGAATGACTTGAGTTGCTCCTTGGGCAAGTTATGAAGCACCATCTGATTTGTTTGTATTGAAGTCTTTTCTCTGGCAGTATCTATTTTGTTATTAAAGAAATCCATAAAACCATTGCTATTATGATATTGACAACTGTCAGAAGCAGATGACGCTTTTTAATGGGTTTATTGTATTTACCAGTCCAGGGGACAGACACAGTCTCTATATTATAATATTTGTGTTATATATTATGTGTTGCAAATTATGTGACATCTGTGACATGGGACGGCTGGCAGACAGTTGGTTAAGCCAGTCTGTCTGCTTCCTAACCTAGTCAAATATTAGTACTATTAGTAAGACTATGTGCCAAATTTCTAGATAAATGAGCAGCACCAGCCCTAGAGGGATGGAGGCCATCTCTTTACAACAGGTCAGGTCTACCCCAAAAACCTTTACAGCTTTAGCCAGCACGTTTAAATTTGCTTTAATGTCGGGCGGTCTGGATCCCGGTAAGCATTTGACTATGGTGGCTGGTGCCTTTATTTTCACGTTCCGTACAATAGAATCTCTGATAACTAGGGCACTTTCAACAGTGCGTCACTGAGTGGGGAGAACCTGTTTGTAACTGTAATCTCACAGACACAGTGACAGTCACAAGTTTCCGAACAATGCATGGACCTAGTTGCATCCAAATTCTGCGCTAAAGCCCTTACTATTCTCGAGTAAAGTCTGGATGCATGTCTCTAATTCTGAAATCTTTGTCAGCCTACCTATTTCCCTACATTTATCACATGTAAAACCCTCAGCGCTGACACAGAAGGCTACACTAAATGTGGCAAACAGTTGTGGCTTCTTTACAAGTGGCTTAATAACTGCCAGGTTGAAGGGTCTTGGGACATAGTCTAGACATAGAAATTGTCTTCTCTTTCAGTAGTTTAGTTGGCATGGGGTCTAATAAGCATGAAGTAGGTGTTACATGTATGTC
Source organism: Botia almorhae (assembly GCA_036877575.1). Taxonomy (NCBI): domain Eukaryota; kingdom Metazoa; phylum Chordata; class Actinopteri; order Cypriniformes; family Botiidae; genus Botia; species Botia almorhae. Next base: position 6,881 of record JAZGTJ010005683.1, read on the forward strand.
CTGCCATTGTGTTTCCTCAGTATCTAGTTTTCCAGGTAATTAGTTATTATCAGTTCTTGTTTGGTTAATTAGCCCCTCCTCCATTTTCTTGGTTATGTTCACTTGGTTGTGTCCACTTCCCGTTATGTTCACCTCTGTCTTGTTTAGTTAGCTCCTTAGTTCTTGTACTGTATTTATACTCCCTGTGCTGCCTCATTTCTTATTCTGTCTGCATTTATGTTTAGGTGTTTTACCCTGTGTACTCATCAGCACCTGCACCAGCAGCCAGCCCGGCTGCTTCCCCCACGCATCTCTCACCTTTATTCATTAAATAAATCCACCCTCAGGGGTATTTTTGTACCGCCTGCTTTGTTGTGTGATTCTTCACCCGTGACAACTGGTGGAGAATGCGGGCAGATTAGTGAGGAATCACCGACAACGGTAGGCGGCACCCCACTAAACGTTTTTTTTTTTTGTGGTCGCAGAACGGGTGGTCGAGCTGGCGGACGGTGGACAACACCGCGAGGCTGGGGAAATGACACAGCCGTTCCCTCGGGGGGTGGTCCAGGAGCGACGCACGCCGGAGGGCACCCCACACTCTCCCCGCCCTCCCATTGTTCCTCCCCCGCTATCCACTGTCACCCCTGGGACCAGGCCGGCGCTTAGGGGGGGGATGTGACGAGGCGCACCGGGACAGTCAGCGTCGCCCTGGCAATGGACGCGCCGCACCTGCCCGAGCTCATCACGGGCGGACCGGGCACAGCTGCGCCGCGTCACCGCACGGCGTTAAACATTCGGATAGATTCGGATGAAGGCGAAGACTGGGAGAAGAAAGGTGATTAAGCCTGGAAGGAAAGCGAAGTCTGGAAGTGCCGCCAGCCGGGGATACGTTGCGTGTCCCCCGCAACCGTCGAGAGCAGTGAGTGGCCGAAAGCCGCCTAGAGCACGAGCCACTGCCGCACACTCGAGTCGCCAGGAGGGACGCAACCCCGAGCACGAGCCGCACCAGCACCTGCACCTGCACCAGCAGCCAGCCCGGCTGCTTCCCCCACGCATCTCTCACCTTTATTCATTCAATAAATCCACCCTCAGGGGTATTTTTGCACCGCCTGCTTTGTCGTGTGATTCTTCACCCGTGACAACTGGTGGAGAATGCGGGCAGATTAGTGAGGAATCACCGACAACGGTAGGTGGCACCCCACTAAACGTTTTTTTGTGTTTTTTTACAGAGGAGAACGGCGTGCCTTTTTTCCCCCCGAAAGCATGGAGGAGTTACTCCGGCTTCCGGGGAGGTAAGCGTCCGCCAACAGGAACTGGTCCTGCACCTGACCACCCGTCAGAGCCGGACGGGCGAAGAGCTCGCGGCCATGCGCGGTCACACGGGCCATCAAGCGCCGCTACCCGACCTGACCCGCATCGCGCCCCACGGGCCGGTCGAGAGAGAGCATGCACCAGCAGCCAGCCCGGCTGCTTCCCCCACGCATCTCTCACCTTTATTCATTCAATAAATCCACCCTCCGGGGTATTTTTGCACCGCCTGCTTTGTTGTGTGATTCTTCACCCGTGACAGTATGAATTACTCTTATACGTATACGTATGATTCTTTCTTTTTACAGTGTATTTTTTGTATGAATTATTCTTTTATGGTATACGTATGATTCTTTCTTTTTACAGTTTATGTATGTGTTACTTTTATTAACGATGTAACGTAAATATCACATTATCCTACCTAAAAATATATACGCGTTGGTACATAAAATTTGTTTCTGTTCATTCGCAGAGCATGATCGTCATTCGGATCAGATGCTCTCAAACCTGTTGCAAGATGCTATCAGAATGCACACGAACACCCCATATCATGCATGCGACAGATTACAAGCACTGTAAAATATGTATCAGGACTCTGCGGACGCTTTTAGTATAACACAGACGCATCACGCTTCTAATTTAGAAGCAACTATAGAAGAAAGTTGTAATATTGATTTGTGCGCACGACTACAACAAGTTTTAAATCATGAAAAGACTGTTAGGATGCAACACGGTGGTGCCTTAAACAATGAGTGCATTCGATCGAGCCAACTGACTACCCTGCATGAAGGCTAAGGGTATCACTCTGAACGCTAAAAATTCTCAAGCCCTTCGATTAGACTCTGATTGGTTTGGTTAATGACTATGTAACATCACGTGACGCCTCATGATGTATACTGGCTCGTACCGAAATGCGATAAAAAGTTAACGGTTTCATGAGTCTTTATTTAATCAAACAAATTTGACATGCAGCCAAAAGAAATTACATGTCTGCACACATTGAATACACAAATTAGCATTAGAAGCATTCGAGCATAATCTTTTCACAAAAAGCGAAACAATTCTATCATTTTTAATATAATCGTGGTTATACAGTGTGACGAGTCTCTCCGGGCGAATCAGCGTCGCCCTGGCAACCGAGGTGCCGCACCTGCACCAGCTCATCACCGGCGCCTCGCGCACAGCTGGACCGCATCACCACGCGGCCGTATAAGGCCGCCAGCTCTCGCCCTCGCGAGAGCAAGAAGTGAGATGCTGTACCGGCCACAAAAACTGACTTATTTGTGTGTTTTGTTTCCCCCGTCTGTGCAGAGAGCAGCGAGTGACCGCACCTCATCACGAGCGCCACGGACACCCGCTCCCACGACACCGGAAGATAAAGAGCACGAACGTCACCGGCCCCACCAGCCTCACCGGCCGCACCAGCCACACCGGCCACCGCGCACCGGCCTCGCCAGCCGCACCTGCCACACCAGCCGCACCGGCTGCCACCCACACGCACCTCACCACACTGTTTGTAAATAAACACGCCCTCCGGGGATCCCTTTTCACAGCTTACTGTGTCGCATGATTCTTCACCCGTGACAACAGTGTTATCATGTTGTTATAGCTTTGATCCCCGGCTAAATGATAAAGAAAGAACACGCAATGTTGTCCGCATACATCCATTGTAAAATCCTGAATGCGCTTGCCCGAATATACAACGTTAGCAGCGTTGTTGGTAGAAAGTTTTTCACAGTGTATGGAAAACGTTCGTCGTCGGGAGGGTTGCCAAAACTGTCGAAAAAACATCTGGTACCCTCTTTGGTCAAGTAAATGGCCAGCCAATGCTCACACGGCAAATCTGAAAGGTGCATGTTGATCACGGTTATGAACCGTAAGACCCATAATGGGTAGTTGATCGCTCGGTAGAACACAGAGAAAATGAGTGTTGCATGAAATCTTGTTCATGACGGCCGTGAGCTGTAAAGTGTTCATTTTCAATAATACCAGGACCTGTCTTCGGTTTGACACCTCGATGAGGTTAATAGTATGAGGTAGAGGATTTCTGAAACTTGATGAGCGATATATGTTGCCCACACTCTTCCTTGGACAAGAGGTTAAATGCCTACAGAGTGTATCCGTTGAGAAATTCGTCCCTATTGATAGCCAGGGGCTGGTTACTCAGATGTTTTCCGGTCGACATCACTATTTGATAAAATTCACGTACCACCGTTCCTGTCCAGAAATCTGGTTGCAGAGGTTTGGAGGGAAATAGGTGATCAACGACGTAAATGGCTAGGAACTCCATGTCATAATGTTTGAAAGCGAAAGGGTGTTTTTTGTACGATCCGGTAAACACATAATTATCCACCGTCCCAGCGATGAAAAACTCCAAAGGCACTGTCTCTAATATAGCCAATAACGGCGGAACTTCTAATTACGTGTTTTTCTCAAGAGAGGTCTGCATCAGCGGCACCGTGAACAAGTCCAACTCGGACTTTATGCACTTCACGGACATGTCGTGCAATAATGACATGTTAAAATATGGGCTCAACGCTTCTCTTAAGCGACGCGCTTTGCAGACTTCTTATGGGGCTTTCTTATGAGGGTTTTTTTAGACGCTTTTTCTTTTCTTTATCGCATAACCACGCCTTCTTAATGAAGTTTTATTAACTAGGTTCGGGAGGAGCACGGTCATGTAATCCAACCAATCAGCACGCAACGACGCATATATATAGCCGTCCCTCACCTCCGTCACATGACAGTCTCGCAGCATCCCT